>MU159099.1:79802-109263 GCA_015888305.1 Antheraea pernyi | reverse complement strand
TGTTGGCGACGCACACGATAAGTAGTTTATAAATAGTTTTATACATAGATTTATTGATATTTTATAGAGAACATATATATAGATTTATTGACATATACTATAGATTTTTAGATAATTCACTCGATCATAATAGAATAGAGATATAGAATTGTAGGTATGTTGTGTGTGTATTGAGTTATTGAATATGGAATTATAGATGTGACATTTATAGTAATAGGGATTGAATTATGGATATGTAGAAGCATGTATAGAATTATTGAATATAGATTGATATATGTTTTGATTTATATATAGAATGATGTACTTGTATGTATTGATTTATAGAATATGTGAATTATAGGTAGAATCATGTAGATTAATAGAGAAATAGGAACTTATGCAAATCGTTCATTTCTGTATAGAAAAGAAAAGCTTGACCCCATTACTGTCTAATTAAGTTTATATTTTCTTAAAATATTTATGTCAGTGAAGCTAATAGGACATCTTTCTTTTTTCAAACTTGTTTGTTTCACACAGAGGTCAATTGAAATTAGCAATAAAAAGGGAGAGAGGAGTGATCGCAATTTGATACAATTCACTACTCGCTCCCTTGACGTGTTGCATGAAAATAATATTAAAATCACCAATATTTGTTAGTCCTAATATAGATACAAGTCAGAGAGTCTGTAAAATTGAAGCAGTAGTGTTAGTAATGCATATTTTAATTAATTTAATGTACTTCTAATGCATTTTATATAAAATATATAGCTTTCTGCACTTCTCCTCCATATAAACTTTAACTATGCCAAGTTTCACGTTCATCCGTTCGCGTATTTGTCTCAAAAAGGGATACAAAGTTTGGGGTTCACGTATTAATATACAGATTATACAGTCAACTGTGATCGCTAAAAATTATGCTTTGTGCATCAGTCACAGTATTGTCAAATAAAAACTACCATATAAATACGTAATTGAAAAAATATATTTATAGATTATATAATGAAATGAATGAATAAAATGAATATTTAGGTGGTAGAGCTACGCTGAAACTATTACTGGTTTCAGCATGAATGGGTTGGCTCGCCCGGGGTACTACCACCCGACCCATAGAAAACCAACCTGAAGTAACAGTGCTTCATTGTTGCGTTTCGTCCGATCAGTGAGAGCGCCGGAGGCCTGCCTCCCTCCCCTCTCCCTTCCTTCCTCTACCCTAAGGGGGTAAGCCCCTTCCCACCAAACAGGCTGATAACGCACTTGCGACTCCCCCTGTTGTTGCAATTATCTATAGACGGTGGTGATCACTTAAAATCAGGTGACCCGCCTGTTCGTTTGCCTCCTATGACATAAAAAATAAATAAATGAATGAAAAAACGAAATAATATAACACATTTGTGATTTCATCTATACTTTATGAACTGTATATTAAATATTTAATTATTTTCTCATTCTCATCATACGTACAGTGAACGATCTGTTTTCTCTAAACTGTATCTTTTACACTGAACCCATATCATCCCTTTACTTTGACTTGACTACAATACAAAACCGTATAAGTCATAACTTCATTATATTGAACATTATTATTATGTTTGATATAGACATTACCCTTTTTCAAATCAGCGCCTCTAGCGGTACACGATAGAATTAATATCTGTAACCTATAATAGATGAGTACATGTATGAATGCGTGTAACGTTAGCGCGATAAAATGTCAATGAATATTTTCACCCACTAACTTAACACACAACACAGATCACATCCACATACATGCACACACTCGCAAGTAGGTACACTTGTTTTTCGAACTTGGTTAGTTTAGTTTAGCCAAGTTCATAGATTAAGAATACATGTTTGAGTTCCTAAGGTACAAACGCTGGTACACATGTGTGCTTCACTAATTTATATACGTAGCAGTAGTATATATAGGATTCCCACCTCCCCCAAACAGGCCAGCAACACACTTGCGACTCCTCTGGTGTTGCGAGTCTCTATGGACGGTGGTGATCACTTAACATCATGTGTCCCACCTGTTCGTTTGCCTCCTATGATATAAAAAAAAAACATAAGCGAATTGTTATATCGACAAATAGTACTTTTTGACCGAGTTTTTAAAAATGCCCATCGTCTGCGCCCTCCTCATAGAAACTGGTAGAGCATTCAGTAGTTTGGCAGCCGAAACTGTGAAAGATATTATGTATTTTACAAAAAAAAAAGACTATTTTTTTTAATTTATAGATGAGAACGTACGTACATTCTGCTAAAAAAACAAGTAGGCAGCGTAGCTTAATAAATACGAGTTGATGTGATTAAATAAGATAATAAATCAACGTCGGAACAACTCGGTATAGATTGATGGATTGTAGTAGATTGTGACACAGTTAAAGTAATATTACTGTATTTTTTTTACATAAAACCGCAGTACGAATTAATTATGTATATAATGAGGGGTACAAAGGTTTTGTTTCACGTGATAATATACTATCTGTATGTTATTGTATTATCTGTATTTCGTAAATAAGTATTGTATTCTCATATAAATATGACTTATGAATTAGGAGGAATAGAGACTTATAAATAAAGGCTCCAAGTCAACTATAATAAAAAAATACGTGCGTGTATCAGTGTACACACGTAAGAAGTGAAACTTCTTTATGACATCATTTTTTCGAAAAATGATCTACTATATTTACAACTTTACAGAAATTGGTTAAATAAAGCTAAACTAGATAAAGTTTAAGCAAAAGGCTTTTATTATTATAAACATGGATACAAATAATTCAATTATTTTACCTTATTGTTACTAAGATTATAATAGCATTACATCAATTATATTTCATTAATTATAATAGAAATATTACTATTATTGTTATCGTTATTATATATATTTTTGAAATTAATGGCTTATGATAACTGAAATATGAAATATATGGTTTACATTCCACGGAATCTGATAATTGTGAGCGCATCTTTAGAAATAAACATGGCGCGTAACGGAAAAAAGTACAGAAATTAAGATGGCGCGTAACCGCAAAACGTTACATACGTTTTTACATGCTCTATAATTCCTCTCTACGTCGATGAAGAAGTTTCACTTCAAAAAGAGTATTTACTTTTTTATTGATAAACTAGCTATGCCCACCACTCCATCTACGGAGAACCTAATGTAAAAAAACAGTGATTAATAAAATTGTCTGAACATATTAAGCGATAGGGGACCGGAATGAAACCGCCATAAAGGCAAAAACATCTAAAACAGTTAAATAAATATATATATAAACTACCCAATAGATGCTCACAAATACGATTTTTAGCTTAAATATTAAATAAAACGATAGCAAAAAAATGGTGCGGACCGAGAGTTTGCAGACAAGAAGAAAAAATTGTATTCGGGTATTTATACATAAACACATTTAATTAAAGTTTGGAAACGTATGTATTCAGAAATATATATGACAAATTATATAAAGATATGAATTGACTTGTTGTGTTGTTTCACAATAATTATCGTTATAAACTGTTGTCATTTATTTTGCTGTTTTATATTGTATTGCAGTTTACAATAATAACACGTTAGTGTAAATAATATTAACAATGTCTAATTGTTACATAATTACCTGTTGATTGTTACATAATGTTTGCTTGTTTACACGTTGTGATAACTCCAACTGGAATTTATATTTATTTGTAATAACTTATAACGGATAATCAACAGCAGAGTACAGAATAACGATGTCTTCGATAACTTTTTACCCTTTGCGTAAGAATAATTTGCTATCGGTTAACAAACGAACAGGTATTGATAGGATACAGCAGTATAGTAGCCGCGCCTGAATAATTAGACCATTATAAACGTAGTGAAATAGCAACGACCACCGAGACATGTAGAATTATATTGCAGTCATTGCTATCATGCAAGCCTGCAAGGCTATTAGTAGCTAGATATAAATTGATCAATTTAAAAATTCAACGAACCAAAAGACAATTACTTTGACGAATTATTTATTCTGCGCATGATGGAAGCAATCTAAATAGGTAGAGATAAATTATAGTTCCATTTGATTACTGCATTGTGGCGTGTGTTATAACATCTGGTTTACAGTACCCGGCATTTGATTTAACACGTCGGGGAAAAGAGTGAAACGTCTGCCTAAGAGCGGCTTATTCCGGTTTTGTAAAGCGCTCTCTCTATCGTACAGCGCAATAACAGCTATATGCAAAGATAACGCTACACTAAAAAGACTAGCCGACTATCTTGGTGCTCTTCCCGACGTGCCAAATCAAAAGCCAGGTACGGTAAATAGATTATGAGTGGTTATAAAAATTATTTTATTATAACATCTTAATTTTATTGAAAATACATACCTCATCAATAACCCACATTGAAAAAATTTCGAATCGAATTTTTATTATTAAATTCCATGATAATTATATTATTGACACTGGCAAATGCAACAACCTCGCCATGCTTACTACACTCTTAGAGTCGTAAGAGTTCATTATTTTTAGTCGTTATCAATTTCACTTTGCGATAAACAAAAAAACGAATACAGAAGAGATAAAGCCTTATAAAAAGCTCTAACGTTACAACCGGCTAAATCTCTTTCCTTAATTAACGCTTCTCAATCTGTCGAATAAGGTGATAACTACGAAAACACTTACACAGAAATGCGAACTTTATTGTCAGCGATTAAGTTTTATTTTTGAATGTCGTAACAAGCACATACCTGTGCCTACGAAAATACAGCTTCGGAGAGACAAATGCGACACACATCGGGTTTTCACTTTTATGATGATAACGTTAGATCGTAAAATAACAGAAGCGTCTTTGTAGTCGTAAATTTTCTATTGTAATTTGTTTTTTAAAATGGAAACTTCTTTAGACCCGTCTAGTGGTATTTATTGGCAGGAGATAAGCTTTCAATACCGCGTGATGACATGTTAATAAGCATGATCGACCGTATTGTGCATGCCTGTGTTGTGTATACAACTAATATTAATATTTCGTATCGAATATAATTATTATTCGGAGCACCAATAGATGTGAAAGAGAAATGAGGAAATTTGAATAATTTACACTATAATTATTTAAAAAATTCAAAACAGCACACAGTTATTCCATTGTATTGAGTTTTCACTTCTATCGTTAGTCCTTATGACCTCCTCGACTTTTTTTTATACATATCAGCGATTTTGTGAAATGTAATAAATTGCTTTTTTTAAGTCCGCCTGGCCAACTGCCATCCTGTACTTGAGAATGTGTCTCCAAACCTACAGAAGTGTTTCGGTAGCTGTTCTTGACAGTTGTCCTCCCTCTAGAGTGCTTACTATCTTAAACCATACCGTCACTTAACATCCCATGAGATTATGGTAAAATGCTTCAGGGATAAAAAAAAATTGCCTAAGCGAACCTATTGTTACAGATAAACATGTAAAACAGGGGATAGTCATCGACAATGAATGTAGTCCGGTGAAGCTGTTAAGACCTTGCTTGGTCAATAGCCTAGCCAGTTCGAAAAAAAAATCACCGACAATGGCAACCAATAACAATGGGACTTTAAAAATAGCCCGTCTCGAACTTTGTCAAATCGTTCGGATAATGACGTCAACCTCACGTGATATTCCACCACCCTATTTTGATAGTATGTGAGCGCACCACGGTGCCTCTGAGTTAAGTTCTATTCTGGACATCGGATAAAGAAAACTATAAGAATATGTTGCGCAGATAATAATCCGAAAAGTTTTATATCTACCATTAAAAGTATCATCAAAATCAATTAAAAAAATAACAAAAACTTCCATTTTTTTATATCATGTGGCAAACGAATATGTGGGAACACCACTTGCGACTCGCAAGTGCGTTGCCAATCTGTGTTTGGGGGAGGGGGAGTGGAGGAGTCCGGGGAGAGAGGGAAGGTGAGTATCCAGCGCTCTCATTGACCGAACGAAACAACAATGCGAGCACTGTTACTTCACGTCGGTTTCCCGTGAGAGGGTGGTACTACTCCGAGCGAGCCGACCCATTCATGCTGAAACTAGTAATAGCTTCAGCGTAGTTCTCGTGGCTTCAATTTATATATAGTTAAGTCTGATAAACTTCGTTAAAAGAAAAGACATATTTCGAAGTGGCGGTTCTGTAAAACGATTTTCCTACTCTATGACATACACTTGACAACGTGACGTCGAGGCACGACGTGATTCTGAAATGAGAATTAAATTGTCATTATAATTGACAGGAAAGCTTACATTCATTACGCTACGTATGTATACACTTTGTATCAAATGATATTTCGGTTAACTCACAATTCTCGAGGTGCTCAGAATGACGTGAGGACATCTCCTTTATTTTAATAATTCGTTCAGTGTATTCAAATGCTCGCTTTAATTAAAACCGTCTAATTAATTAATAGTTCTATCTCCATGAAGACGAACAATTTGGTTGAGTTGAATACCAAGAAGACTCAGGGTGTTATCCCATCTCTATGTTTTTCATACTGAATAGAATAATTGGAAATTAGCCTTAGGGATCATATCAGAAGTGTTAAGGAATAAAATGCAACTGTCTTTACATCCAAGCAGTCTTTAAGTAGCGTCTTCTTTTCGTCGAGATGTACCTATCAATTACCTAATTTTATATTATAGACTACGGTTTTTTTAATATTATCATGATTAGCTTGAAGCCTACGGTCTTTTTAAGAGCAGTTATCGCTATTTTGTATTTTTGTTTGTAGTTCATACCAAAAATAAAATACACCGACGTAAGAAATATCTCAAGGGGATAATACTTTATGCACGAAATACTTTGAAACTGAAGGGAATAAAGTGTATAAAAGCTTTATGTGACTTGTCTTGATGTATAGATCTGAGAAGAAGAATATTAATAGAGCTAGGAATGTTAAAATACATGTGTAATGAAACTAGAATGGATAAGATTAAGTATATTAGATAAATTATGAGAAATAGCACCAGAGACAGAGAGAGAAGTATAGAAATAGTATTATAGATTAGTATATTATGATCGATATATAAGAAGGGAAGAGAGTATCAATATCTTAGGTATAGATATTCGCAGCGACCTCAATCTCAGGGATTACATCGGGAGCGTCATCTCCACTGCATCTCGGAGACTCGGAATCCTGAACAGGGTGCGACGGTTTTTCACGCCTGATCAGCTATACCTCCTTTATAAGGCACAAGTTCGGCCTTGCGTGGAGTATTGTTCGCACCTCTGGGACGGTTCCGCCAAATACGTACTAGATACCCTGGACAGGTTGCAGAGACGGGCTGTCCGCATTGTTAATGATTCAGACATTACACAATTTATAGAGCCACTTCAGCTGCGCAGAGACATTGCCTCACTGAGCGTGTTCTACCGTCTGTATCATGGCGAGTGTTCTGAAGAGCTATTCAATTTAATACCTTCCACTCCTTTTCATATCCGAACCACGCGCGCTGGGCTCCGGAGCCATAGTTTTACGGTAAATCCTATCTGGGCACGAACTAAAAAGTTCGCAACTTCTTATCTCTGCCGTACCGTGAAGCTGTGGAACAATCTCCCGGCCAGTGTGTTCCCTCCTTCCTATAATATGGGGTCCTTCAAGCGTAACGTGAAGAGACATTTATGCAAGCCGGCATGACAGCGGCGACCGGTGAGGGATAGTGTGTCTCTCGGTGGTCGCCATTGTTTTTAGATTATACTGTGCTCACCATCAGGCACACTAAAATCACTTTGCCGTGCTACGATAAAAAAAAAATGTAACTAAAAGGATGTTAACTAGGAAAGTGAACGAATATAGGAATAGAGAAAGACCGAAGAAGCTATGGAGACATAGTGTGAACAATATTATGTATACAAACAATGTTAATCTTTGGGGGTGTAACGGGTGTCGCATAACATCATAAGCTTGAGACATCCAAGTCAACCTCACGTGCACGTGGTGCACCCTGCTGAGTAACGAACGAGGTACTGGCGACAGCGGGGTGTTAGGGTTTTAAAGCCCGACTGGGTCGCGACCACCATGCATGTAGCGAAAAAGCCCGTAATAGTGATTCGTTCTGCGCGTCGCGTTTCGGGATCAGCTCATGCATATCCAGTAGTGAATGACTTTCGCCGTGGCTCGAGTACCGGTGAGATGATTAACACTGGTCACCTCTGGACACGGACGGAGGTTGTTCGCTCAAGCAGGCCGACATGACAGCGGCGACCGGCGAGGGATAACGCATCTCTCGATAGTCGCCACTGTTTTTGGGTTGGTCTGTACTCCCCATCAGGCACAGTGCAGTCACTTTGCAGTGCTACAATAAAAAAAAATCTTGAATTATCTTCTTGAATCTTGAAAACATAAGCGAGGTAAGGATAAAACATCTATATATATAACAAGAATGTAAATCTGTCTGTTGCAGATGTCTAAGAATAATTAAAAAAATACATTTCTGACTGTTTGTTTATTAGAAAGTGCAACACTGATAAAGTGCTGCGTTCATGATAAAAAACCTTTTCAAGAAAATCATAAAGAATATCATAGAGTAACATTTAGTCTTGGTTTCATTAAAATCGGTTCACTCTATCAAAAGTCATTGTAATTTTAATGGCGGCGCGACTTATGTACGAGAGAAAAGTTAGTTAGTATTTTTTTTTTTATATCATAGGAGGCAAACGAACAGGTGGGTCTCCTGATGTTAAGTGATCACCACCGTCCATATACACTTGCAACACCAGGGGAGTTGCAAGTGCGTAGCCAGCCTCTGTTGGGGGGGGGGAGAGGAAGGGAAGGGGAAAGTGGAAGGGGAAGAGATATGGGTCTCCGGCGCTCTCACTGACCGAACGAAACGCAACAATGCAAGTACTGTTACTTCACGTCAGTTTTCTGCGAGAGGGTGGTACTCCCCCGGGCGAGCCGACCCATTCATGCTGAAACCAGTAATAGCGTACATTCAGATAACTTTATTAGTCACTGTTTGATACATCAGGTTCCACGCGGACGAATCCGCGGGCACAGCTAGTGACTAAAATAAGAGAATACATACGAGTTATATGATGAATTTACAGTCAATTTATCGAGATCCGACTGAGTGCAAGATTTCTATGATCCCGCATCATTTCGTATACTTTTCCAGCAAGATTTATGCAAGCATATAGGTCTATTAAATCTACAAAACCCTTTAACTTCAATTATAATAAATTAAGGAACGGTAAACTGGATACAATTTTATTTGTACGTTAAATTATCTTATTTTATTATTACATTTAGAATGTTTACACAAATCGAACGGATGTCGTTTTGAAATAATTATAAAATCCGAAAGCAAATTAGTTTCAAAGCAACAATATACACAGAAATAAAGTCCATTAAAATTTAGTTCGAATAAAGCCGAAAACCAGAGACAAAGACAAATAAAGTCGTGGAATGACAAGTGGTTCCTATAAATTAGATAATTTTATACCGACGCGACACCGCGACAGGCGACAGCGCTCGAAACGCATCGGCTCGTTGCCGGATGGCAAAGACAAATTGTGTAAGAAATCAATTATTGGTGTTAAATTTAAATAAACATGAATCCTTACTTTTATTTATACAAAGACATTGAAACTACAGTATAAAATTATAAAACATTTATATCTATACATATAATAAAAAAGTAAATCTAACGTGGCTATACTTTTTAGATGTTTGTGAAAATAATTGTTGCAGATGTCTTGGAATAAGTAATACAATATATTTCAATCATTCTTAGACATTGTCTGTCTGTCTGTCTGTTTGTTTAAATACGCATCTCTGCTAAAGTAGGTATCTGCTAACTACTACGTGTTACATTAATCACATATAGTGTCGATGCAGTCGAGGATGCCAATAAACACTTCGTAGATACTGTACTATTTATTTGGGCAGAGCTTCGCCTTACAATACTTTGTACATAATAATTCGTAGATATCACCGACATTCTGATTTTTAAATGCCGATCTATGTAAATCAAAGCAATTACTATTTACACATAATTCCGCAAAATAATGTAAGTAACACAAAAATAATGATAACCGTCACAAAATAAAGTTATGCAAGTAATAAATCAATTATATAATAATGTCAGTTCTTATCTATGTCTTATTGAAATCTATATAAATGTATCTTTAAGATAGTGGCGCTAGTGTCAATGTATTTCTCAATGGTGGCGCTAATGTCAATGTTCCGGTCGTGTTGTAGTGGTCATGTTGTAGTCTCGCTTCTTGAATGTGACGTAGCGGCATCGGGGGTGGGTGATAACATAGGTTTACAATAAAACCTCACCTACCCAAGAAAAACCCAAAACAACAAGGACATTATAAAGCACCTTTTCGAGTAACAATTCAACCAAGACGGTTTCATTAAAATCGGTTCGGTCTAACAAAAAGTACGAGGTCTTAAGTACGAGAGAAAAGTAGACAAGTAAATGGACTAAATACATTCAAATGATTTTATTACCCACTGTTTTTTTTTTACATTAGGTTCCACTGGGACGGAGTCGCGGGCGTTGCTAGTAGAAAAAAAAAATTCCATTCAGATGTCATTTGTCAACTGTTTGTGGAGTCTGTAATTGCATGAAAGTAGTTTTTAGCGGGAATGGCATATGGTGGATTTAATATTTTATTCATAATCTTTTGTTATTTGCCTCTATCGTTTGTTATATTTGTGGCGTTTTACGTAATATAGTTTGGTTATTACGCACAAGTGAATGCGAATTAATAAAACGAAGCATGAATTCTAAGATGCCACTAAAACTTCTTAGGTCATTGAAATGTTTGCAAGAAACTTGTAATAACATTGCTTACTCGACAATGGCAGTAATAATCTACTAAAAGATTGGTTACCAAAAATAAAATAGAGAAAAGAATTGCATGATAGCGAAAATTTGTTTCAATATATTAATTTATATAACTAGATCTTGACGAACCACGTCAAAGAAGGCCTAGTAAATGGGAGACATAAAAGTAACTTGTGGTTTCAATGACTTAAATCAATAAACTGCTACGTACAGGATAAATATAAATTTTGTTTATATAAATCAAATCGCGTTAATTTTACACTCAAATGAGAGTCAAAGAGAATGAGAAAAAATTTAGATGGAGTTAAAAACAGATTTGATGAAATCGTCAAAGAATCTTTTTTTTTGGCAACCAATCTTCTAGTAGATTATTACGGCCATTGTTGAGTTGTAATATAAAAGTGTCTTGTGATAATTTCAATGTTCTTCAAGATGGCGGCTCCCTTGTTAGAACTTTTCAGGGACCGGAACCGGGAACCGAACTATATTACGTAAAATGCCACCAATATTACGAAACATACAATCAAATGACAAGAATATGAGTAAAATATAAAAGATACATGACAGACTAAGATCCCGTCAAAACCTCCAAGGAATGTTAAACATTTAAAGCATGTACAGCTGAGAATTTAGTACTAAGAATGAGCAGATAGAGGGCGTTTAAGACAATCCCACCGTTATTACCTGTTACATATTTAAAATGAAGAATCTTCTTCTTCTTACCCTTATCTCACCTAAGAAGGCTTGTTGTCCTGTTGTGGTGTATGATTTGGCTTAATTTTTACGATCGGCCGCCTGCCTAACATCACCCTCCTTGGGATTCTTTTGTTGTATCACTATGGCTATTATATATAGTTACGAAGTCTGATAGGATCTTTTAGCGTTACAGTTTTTCTGTAGGCTTTAGCTTTGCTAGGCTTTTATTAGCTAATATTGATATTATTAGCTATTTAAGTGAAGAATAAATTAAAATAATGAATACAATAATGTTAAGTTTCGGTTATCAAAGCATCTAAAAACAAATTATCCATGGGTATTTTTTTTTATTTGAATCTATACTTAATTTTATAAAGCTAAAAAGTTCGTTTGTTTGGTTGAACGTGCTAATTTGAGGACGACTGGTATGATTTTAAAAATTATTTCGGTGTTAGATAGCTCATTTATCGAGGAAGACTATATAACGCTAAGACCTATAAGAGCGGAGCATCGATGGAGAATGTTAGAAAATCTTCTTTTTTTCATTTTGAGAGCTTCCAGTGCGTGTTAACTTTAGCTCAAAGTCACTAGTCCACACGGGCGAAGTCATAGCCAGAAGTTAGTTCATTATAAATGCAAAGCGACTATATTTAATTGTTACGTTTTAATTATTGAATCGATCATCATAAGACATTGTATACACTTTGACAAGGGTGCAGAAAATGGTACAGGATACCTTTAATTCCATTAGCGCGAATGAAGACTGAACAAAAGCTACTATCAGGATCATTGCAAACCAGAGGGTTTATCAAATTTCCACTGAAATTAAATAATTTATATGTAAATTTTATTAGCAATTATACAATTTGCTCTCTTGGTATTTACAACATAAATCTATTCAAAGGGTATTATTTTATTATCATGTGTGTCGTTTTAGTTAGCTTAGAGTTGACTTTCACAGCTAACGTGGTTATTCACTGGATATTGTTCATCGAAAAAACAAAACAGCGTCTCGTTTCGGTGCTTTCTGTCACGCGTCATTTAGCCAGTTAGGAACAAGATAGGTAACGATAATTTGTTATAGAAAAAAAATCGAGACAGTCATAAAGACTACCCACAGAAGTGAACACCCTGTACAATAGAATATCTGTATTCTAATTTAAATTCTTAAATTAATTATAATGTAATCTATTTAAATTTTATAATTTCTATACATATTTATACAGTTTATAATTAATATATAATGGGCTGTACAATCTCAATACAAAAAATCAATATTAGGTGTACACAGGCCCTTATACTGCGCGTCGCTAGTCTGACGCAATTCGCGCAAACTCAATACGATCAGTCACGTTTATAAGCATGTCATGACATGAAATTATAAATTTATATCCTGCCAAAAATACCGCTCAATGCACATAAGGAAGTTTTCACTTAAAAAAAATTATAATCTACATATTAATAATTGAAGGAATAATTGTACTCCTTTTTAAGCACATTTCGCGAACAGAGGAACGTGAGATTCAACATAGTTCAAGTTCATATATGTGAGCCCTTACCTATATGTAGGTACCATAAATGAACCAATGCATCCATCCATAGTCTTTCAAATCCGTGTTGATCCTGCAAAAGGCAGAAGAATGCAGATCCACGATGGCGTCTCACATACTTTTTTCTTTTTTTTTAATGTCAATCGTGACAAACGAAGAGGTGGAGGTGAAGAGGTGGTGGGTCACCGGAATACTATAGTGACAATATCCACCACCACCATCTGTGTTTACTATACCGACGAGAGTAACTACGCAATAAGTAAGTTCTTCCATCAGACCGTGAGCGCTACGGCACGGGACAGGCTTGAACGCGCTAATCTCTGAAACTACTGATCCGATTTGAAAAAGTCTTCCAATGTTACATAGCGTATTTATCGAGGAAGCCTATAGGCTATATATCATCACGCTATGACCAATAGAAGCGGAGCAACAATGAAGGACGTTTCAAAATCAGGGTTAACGTAAGTATTATTTAAAAATTTGGTTGTTGGGTTGTAAGGGGTGTCAAATAACATCATAAGACTTGAGACACCCAAGCCAACGTCACCTGCACATGGTGCACCCTGCTGAATAACGAACGAGGCAATGGTAAAAGCGGGGTGGTAGGGTTTTACAGCCTGACTGGGTTGCAACCACCATGTATATGGCGAAAAAGCCCGTCATAGTGATTCGCTTCTGCTGGTCGCGTTTCGGGATCAGCCTGTGCGTATACAGCTATTCGCAGGCCGGCATGACAACGGCGACCGGCGATGGATAGTGTGTCACTCGGTGGTCGCCGTTGTTTTTGGACTGTACTGTGCTTACCATCAGGCAAAGTGCAGTCACTTTGCCGGGCTACAATAAAAAAAAGAAAATATTTCCTTATTACCTTCTATGTAAACGAAGTCACGAGTTAAAGTTAGCGTTAGCCCAAAGTAACTATTCCACGCGGACGGAGTCGCGGGCAGACGCTAGTTATATATAAAAATAATAATTAAAAAAAATAGTATAACCATTTTCATTACATTACATTAAATAATATAATGAAAAATGAACACACAAAATCAAAATACAAAATTAAATGAACACATAAAACGGCGTTCCGTTATCTCGGTCACCATTATTTTCATAGTGATCATTTCCGAACATTCGATTCGCGTTCTCGATGCGTGAGTAATTAAATTAAAATGGCGCTCATTCAAAAACACGTTCGAAATTCGAAGCTCAGATATCGTTTTATTCGTTGAATTCATATTTATTTTTATCGGCCAGTTGCCATAAGATTAATTGGAGGCTTAAATTAAATATTGTTTTAAATAATCGGTACTTCGGGCTTCAATGTTGGTAACTTTGGACTCTGTATTTGATTTACTGTTTTTCTTCAATGTTAAGTTGTGAGACAAGTATTTTCCAGTGTCAGTGTTCTTTCTCCGCGGAAGTAGTAACTCAAATTTCATTCGTAATACATAGTTATAATATGTTTAATATATTTCTTTAGTTGTATTCAAACTATGACAGTAGATTTAATAAGGTAATAGAAAATGTGTCAGACTGAATGCTTTATTACACCATTTCATTTGTTGACAATAACAGATAACAATGAAAATGCTATATACTTGTACGATATTGAGTAAAATAAAGGACAAAGAGTTAAAAATGGAAACCATATATTGAAGCGATAACGTGTGCGGATATCACGTTAATCGCAGTAGATTCGAATCCTTGCGGCTGAGTCGGAATTTTCAGCAAAGAAAAATATCGTAATGAAACCGTAGGTTCATAGGTAGGGTTACCTAAAGGAAAATTTTATTTTTCAACACAAGCCAGTGTTGTGGTTTTGATAAATTATAAGAAAATATTCGGGAATTGTATGAACATGGTGCGATGGTGGGTTATTTGATAGCGTGTTCGGACACAGCGTCGATGGACATAGGTTTAAAACCTAGGAACTGAGTCGGAGCTTCCGGTGAAGGAAAACATCGCGATGAAACCATAGCATAGTGGTAGGATTTTCTCTAAGACCACCTGAGTAACTACCACTCTCAAGTTGAAAATCTATCGCCAAGCACCTGCTGGTATGTTCCGGCAGTTACACTTCTCCTCTATGTTTATTGTGTTTTGTATCTTAGACCACATTATTATTTATTAACAACATATGGAATTGTGGGTAAGCGCTAAAACCTTTAAAGTATTAAAAAACAGTTACATGACCAAACAAGTGCCAGTTAAAAATGTTTTATTTTGTTTTTTATTTAAATTACTTCCTATAAGGGCAGCTATCTGCCAATGAAAGTCCTATGAAAATCGGTCTAACCGTTTTGGAGATAGCACTGCGGGCAAGGCCGCGGGTAACAGCTAGTCTAAAATAAAGTAGCCTATGTCACCCACTGTAATTTCAACTATCTGCCAGTGGAATTCCGATTACAAACAGACAGACAGACAACATATTTTAAATTAGATTTTTGTTATCGGTAGCGTGTATACTGTCATACTCAGCCAGTAAATAGTTGTTTATATGTTAATATTTCATACAAACCTTTATTTTTTATTATATATACAGATAGTTAATTCACTGTGGAACGTCGTTCAACCGAGACAAATTTATTAACGAATTTTCACGTAAGATTGACTCTTTTTAATCGAATTAGTGAGATCAAACGGATATAACGTTTTCGTGGCGCCATCTATCAAGGGAGAAAACACACAAGCTTAATAGATTTCGACATTTGAAATGATTAATTTGATCGTCTGAAACAACGCGCCGATTTAAAACATGGATATAAGATTTTATTTAACTCCTCTAGCTTATAATGTAACATTGAAAGCTGGTATTTATTCATTCATAATTAATTCAAATAAGTATATTTATAGATTAAGATCCCAGAGCTACTAAGACAACTTATATATGAAACCGAACGTTCTGAGTAGTGTTTAATGTACTTAGAACGCTTGCGAACTCACAGACTTGGGTCTGTGACAAATATACAGATACCAGATGAGAAAAGTTAAATATAAGAGCTCAAAACCAAAAATACTTTATTCAATTTAGGCCCTAAGAAGGCACTCAAGAATGTTAAAACTTCCACCTGTTCGGAAAACAAACCAGTCATTGAGAAGAATCGGGAAGAAACTCGATCTGGTTTATCTTTTTAACATTATAATATTTAGAACACAGTACACATCACAATCACAATTTTTTTTTATGTCATAACATCAGAGGAGTCGCAAGTGCGTTGCCACCCTTTGGGGGAAAGGATTAGGGGAGGGAGAGGGAGAGAAGGAGAGGGGAGGAGAGGTGGGCTTCCGGCGCTCTTACTGAGCGAACGAAACGCAACAATGCAAGCACTGTTACTTCACGTCGGTTTTCTGTGGATCGGGTGGTAGTACCCCGGGCAAGCCGATCCAATTATGCTGAAAACAGTAATAGCTTCAACATGGCTCTACCACCTACAAAAACCTAAAAACTGTTGCTAGTTTTATAGAGTCTGAAACGTGGGATAACCAGTTTGTCGTTTCTAGTATTTAAATTATTCTATTGTTTGGATCAGGTACATTCCGTACATTTAAATACGTACGGTATATTTACATAGCGATTACTATTGATCCTCGATATACTAACACCCATTTTAATATACCTATACATATTATTATGAGATTTGAGTACGTTCCTACTAATAAATGGTATCCATTCACTAAACCGTGGTTCAAACGATTCCTCTCTAGCCATAACATTTAAATTAATAGTCGTTTTATATTTAAATGTTTGATGTTATATTTCTATACAAGTTAAAAACGTTTTCTTTTTGTTCCGAATAACTCTAGGGAATTAACATGACTTTTGAATGTTATGTAATTATTTGTAAAATTAAGTTTAATAATTTGATTGTTTTTAACCAATTTCTTTCTACTTTGTTGGTTATTTGTTTACTTGCTAACTTTTTTCGCTTCACCGAGTAATTAGATTTCTAAACAACGCTGCGGATCTTTATACAGTTTGTAGAAAAAAAATTAATATGTATATTGTATAACTAGCTGTTACCGAGGCACGCGCTTTTTTAAAAATGTATTAAAGAAATGTAAAATTGTGAGCCGTAAAATGGCCGCCAAATAGACCAAAAAGATAATATAATTTAAATTACATACACACATATGACTTTGATTTATGTATATTTATTCTTGGATTCCAGTACAGCCCACGTCTCATGCATTGGTTTACAGTAAACAACATATTTTTGATTAATTTTACATGGGCCAATTACAGGTCATCACTACTACGAAGTCTTGGCTAACAAAAAAGTAGTCTAAGTTACTTCTTATATTGAGTTATCTGCCAGTGAAAGTCAAAATCAGTTCAGGCATTGCGGATATTCTACTGCGGCCGAAGGAGAATAAAAAACCTAAATTACTATTTATGAGGTCTGCTATCTACCAGTGAACACCCCGTGCAAATCGGTCCAACCATTTTGTAAAGTGCAATGCGGACGAAACCGCGAACAAATAAAATAGAATATGCCAAACGCTATCATTTCGGCTATCTGCCAGTAAAATTCCCGTTAAAATAGGTTCAGCTGTACAAACAAACAGAAAATATAATAATATAAAAATACCGACGGGATATAAAAGATTTTTTTTTTGTGTTATTTGTAGCCATATTCACCGACCGCATTCACCAAAAAGTTGTTATTTTAATTTCACATATACACACTTTATTTTTATAATACGTAATAGATTACAAATAAGAAAATTGGAAACAAAACAAACGTAGAATAAACATTTTGAACAGAAGCACAAAATAAACTTTAAAAATGTTTGCGATAGAAAGTTACCACGTTACCATGGCAACGTATATAATACTAACGTTAACACGCAGCTAAAACGAAAAAAAAACAGCCTGATTTTGAAACATTCTTCATTGGTGCTCCGCTCTTATTGGTGTTAGCGTGATGCTATATAACATATAGCCTTCCTCTATAAATGAGCTATCTAACACCGAATGAATTTTTCAAATCGAACCTGTAGTTCCTGAGATCCTCGCGTTCAACCAACCAAACAAACAAACAAACTCTTCAGCTTTATATATTAGTATAGATATACCTATAATATATTTATAGAAGGCGGAGAGAAGTCGATATAAGTAGTCAAAAAAATAACGTGTCGCTTACGTCATAAACTTTGGTTACACCGTTTTTCCGAACTGACTACGCTATTGGCCTGGTAAATCCTTTACAGCTTCACCGGACTACCCTTAAAAAGATAGTTAAAAACCTTTTTTTTATATCATAGGAGGCAAACGAATAGTTGGTCACCTGATGTTAAGTTATCACCACCGTCCATGGACACTTGCAACAGCAGGGAACTCGTAAGTGCGTTGCCAGCCTGTATTTAGGAGTAGAGAGGAACGGGAGAGAGGGAGGGGAAGTGGTCTTCTAGCGCTCTCACTGGCCGAACGAAGCGCAACAATGCAAGCACTCTTACTTCACGTCGGTGTTTCTGTGGGTCGGATGGTACTACCCCGGTCCAGCCGACCCATTCATGCTGAAACCAGTAATATCTTCAGCGTGGCTCTACCACCTTTTTATTTAATTGGAGAAATCCTACTTTGGGTACATCTCCCACTGCCGGGGGACAGTAAGAGGGTTATGCCATACTCCTACTGGCTTAAACTTCACTGCCGCCTAGCGCATGTGTGTGGACCTGGGAACCGGGGTGACGGAAGCAAACTCCGACGATGGTTCTACCACCTACCTTAAGTAGTACTACTTAAGTACCTTACTACCTACAATGTACTATGAAATTGTGTTTCTCAGAAAGACTTCAAGAAAACTCCTTGATAGCTTATATCTATTTCCTAAGCATAGCCCCCAATAACCATTGTTATCTTATACATAATTAAATTTTTAAAAATTACCTTACAAAATTCAAGATATTTCGCACGATCAAAGTGATTAAGAAGTTTTCTTTTCATCCCAATTCTAAATGTAATAAATAAGAGTGCAATATCTATGCTGACTAAGGATTTAGAAAAAATACCAAGACATTCAGTAAATGCTCGAAATATAACGTCTAAATTCGTTCGGGAATAACGCTTTGTTTTCACAGCGCTCGTAAATCTGAAGAACACTAATAAAGTGGACATTGAGACAAATACACCGCACCTACGTATACATGGAGGGGCAATTTAAATTCTTCGTGTAACACTCAACGGGATCAACATTCCCTGTTTATTTCAATTTATTTATATACCATAGTTTATGTTATACACTTCATTTGTCTCCGAAAATAAACATTTCTGTAAATATCTAAAATTCTTAATACATGACTAATTATGTTTTCTAATGTATACGGTGCTAAGCTACTTTTTTTATTGTAGCTCGGCAAAGTGACTGTACTGTGCCTGATGGTAAGCACAGTACAATCCAAAAACAATAGCGACCACCGAGAGACATAGTATCCATCGCCGGTCGCCGCTGTCATGCCGGCCTGCGTAAGAATCTGTTACTTATCTTTTTACTGCTATTACATTTTATATTGTATTTAATGCGGACGAGTTGGCAGCGGTTATTAGTATCAGTATTAATAGGTTTAAATACTAAGTTGACAGCTAATAGATGGGCGTTGAATAGAAAACTCGCGGTAAAACATTTGTAAATTAAATAGTAATAATGTATGAAGAAGAAACACTATTCTAAGCAAATAAATCTCTAAACATTATAAAACAATATCCTCTGCCACGTCTGTCTGTCTGTCTGTCTGTTAGCGATAAACTCTAAACCTAATGAACGGATTTTCACTATTAGATAAAGTAATTCATGAGGAAGGCTTAGGTATATAATTTGGTAATGTTGTTTTATTATCAGAGAGCGACAACGTCGCCGGGCCCGCTAGTGCGAAATAAATCCTAAATAAATGCGAATAAGAATTTGTTTGTTATGCTTTTACGTTTGCATTCACGCACGCTGTCAGGTGTACAAAGAAATACATAATCTTCCTTTTGCACTCAAAGTAATACTGTCCCAAGGAATAGGACCAACGTACATCAACGCGAGGGACGCTGCAGGTAACAACTAGTTTCTAAGATTTTAATTTCTGTCATTTGATTTCGCTAATGCGTATATTTGTCTTGTTCTAACATGCTTACCTACCTCTTTCAGTTTGTTACGTAGTTCTATTTTTTCACTCTATTTTTAATTGCCTGTTGTCTATCTTTATCAGGTTAGGAACGTTACACATAAAACTGCTTGTTCTTGCGCTTATCTCACCTTAGGTTAGCTTAGTTAGGATCGCGATTTTGCATAACCTAGGTAACAGTCCAAGCCATGGTGTGCAGTGCACCCTTGAGCTAGTTTTCAAAATAAAATCTGCTGAGTGCCTTAAGCGCTCACCTTAGTAGTTCAGTGAAGCTGTTAAACACTTGCTAGGCTAATAGCGTAGTCAGTTTAAAACAAAGAATGTTATCTCAACTCTCCCGCACACCCGTCGCGGCATCCCTCGGCAGCACCTCAAACTTAAGGTCAATCCCTCGGAATGGAGTCCCCGAGCATGCTGCTAGCGCGATATTTGTGTGTTATGCTTTTACGTTTGCATTCACGCACGCTGTCAGGTGTACAAAGAAATACATAATCTTCCTTTTGCACTCAAAGTAATACTGTCCCAAGGAATAGGACCAACGTACATCAACGCGAGGGACGCTGCAGGTAACAACTAGTTTCTAAGATTTTAATTTCTGTCATTTGATTTCGCTAATGCGTATATTTGTCTTGTTCTAACATGCTTACCTACCTCTTTCAGTTTGTTACGTAGTTCTCTTTTTTCACTCTATTTTCAATTGCCTGTTTTCTATCTTTATCAGGTTAGGAACGTTACATATAAAACTATTTCTTTTTGCGCTTATCTCAACTTAGGTTAGCTCAGTTAGGATCGCGATTTTGCATAACCTAGGTAACAGTCCAAGCCATGGTGTGCAGTGCACCCTTGAGCTAGTTTTCAAAATAAAATCTGCTGAGTGCTTTAAGCGCTCGCCTCAGTAGTTCAGTGAAGCTATTAAACCCTTGCTAGGCTAATAGCGTAGTCAGTTTTAAAAAAAGAATGTTATCTCAACTCTCCCGCACATTCGTCGCGGCCTCCCTCGGCAGCACCTGAAACTTAAGTTAGATCCCTCGGAGTGGAGTTCTCTAGCATGCTGCTAGCGCGAAACAGTACAGTACAGTACCGTATTCACTAGTTTCCTGCACACGCCACACCGCTCTCTACATGGTAAGTAAACAGGTTCTGTGAGGGACCCATTTGCCTTTTTTTGGTTAGTCAGCCTTTACCAAAATTATTAGGTACGAAACACATGTACGTCTTTGTGCAATATGTGACTCACTAAAGTATACATCTGTGGTAAGTTTAGCTCACATTATATTCACGTTGTATCCAAGGCAACAATTCAAGTCGAGGTACGGACACTATGGCACCCTTGAGCTTGTTGCCATTTTGTTAAGTGCTTTAAGGTCTCGCCCTAAAAGCCCCGTAAACCAGTACGTAGTCAGTTGAAAAAAAAATCAGTTATTCCAACTATTCAAAAAATGACCTCTTAATTATTTTTTTAGTTTTTTTTGAAATTATACATCATTCTATGGTCTTATTTTTATCAAAATAGAATAAATTGACTCATGATTTTATAATGTCAGAGATCGATTCGATGTTTAATATCGATTAAAATAATTGTTTCTTTAATGGCTAAAAATCGATTAATTGATTTTAGATCGCCATCCCTAAAGCGAGATATCATAGAAGTTTAGAGTTATACACACATATTAAGCATTGCACTAAAATTCCTCCATAAAATGTTACTCTTATCACACGACAAATTTTTTTATAAAAATAGTACCTTTTGTACACCAAACATTTTGTGCGTGTAAAATAAACACACAATAGATTGCGGCGCCAAGACTCTTTTCAAAGACTATAAAATCTGTCGCCGTTAGGTCGTAGCGTTCATTTAACTCAAAGGATATTTCAAGATATTTTTATATCTCAACTTAACAGTACATATCAACTTTATTACGATAGTAATAGGATAATATCGACGGCAGACGAAAAACAACAGTAACAATGATATTCTGCGTCTAAAAATAGAGTTGTAGTGTTCTCGGAATGTACTACGGATCGCGAGCGACGCTACAATAGATCCCGTCTGTCGATTTCTCGCTGGAAATAAATTTACATAGTGACACACGGTCGGTAAGTTCAGCGAACAGTGAGAATTTAATTTACGCTTTTCTAGAGTTAACCTTCGGACACTATTGTATTAAAAATTGTATTTTACTTTTTTGGTTGACTCAGCTATTTCTCTAAATATTTTACAATAGATATTCTTACCATATATAATTATTAAAGCTTACAGCATAATATTGTAACTACCTTAAAATTTAATACTATAATTAATTAATGAAGCAATATTACAAATATGAAAAGCGTGTCTTTTATCTCCTGTTATGTGCATTCTATGATCACAAGTAAATTCAAATGCAAATATTTCTTTATTTATTTTATTTATTTAATAAGAACTTTTTAAAATATATGAATATAATTACATAGTGCTAATTATGAAGTAATGCGTTTTATATTTCGTATATGAGAGATTACGTGTATGAGTTTGTTTAAAATATTGTATAATAATTAATTTTGCGCGTGCGCGTGGCCGCTTTGTATGTATATTATGTGTGTGTACGATGTGTGTGTGTGTGCGTATGTGTGTGCGCGCGTGTGTGACTATGTGAGTGTGTGTATGATTGTTGTTTGTGTGTTTGTGTTTTAATTTTCGTGTATGACACCTGATTCTAATTTTTTGCGAACCTACTTAAGAAACAGATTCCGACTTAGGTGAAAAATATCAATGTCATTGAAATATTTATTGTACTCTACACTACAGTGCAGATAGATATAAATGATGGAATTTTGAGCATAAGTATGCATTACGACAGGAATTGTGAACAAAGTGGAGTTTCTGATAATGTTGCTGGACACTCTAAAATTTAAGTTCTGAGTATACATATATATACATGAATTAACGAGATCGTGCAGAAATTTAATATCGTTCACAGTTCGGCGGTGTTTTACTGATAACATGTTATATAACTTTAAGTTGTTCCTATACTCACAGGGTACAAAAAAATATAATGAGTTCTGATATATACATATATTTTTATAATAAATCTGACATATACTGATGAAATATTTCAGTGTATTATATCTATTTTAGAGTATTATATCATATCGTACATATTTGACCTTGTTTCTGTGAATTATTCGCGTCCCTCAAGTATAGTTTGTTAAAATAATTAAAAATTTCAAAATATATAATTATTTATCGGTTTTCGTTTAAACTAATATTAATTATTCTTGTGCTTTATGTGTGCTCTAGATATCCATTTATTTATATAATAAAAATGATAAGGGATTATTTTCTTATAACAAGGAGGTTCTAAGAAGTGGTAACGTCAGACAATCGGTCGTAAAGCTGTAAGTCTAATCTCAGTTAGCACATCATTTACAGCAAGAAGGATAAAAATATGTTGTGCCAACTCTAATCCGGTGAGACATCCGTCGGTAAGCACCTGTTGGTGTGGTCCAGCAGCCTCACTTGACGAGTATTTGGAAAAATATCAATGTCATTGAAATATTTATTGTAATCTGTAGTGCAGATTACAGATATAAATGATGGAATTTTGAGCATAAGTATGCTTTACGACAGGAATTGTGAACAAAGTGGAGTTTCTGATAATGTTGCTGGGCACTCTAAAATTTAATTTGCTTAAAAAGTTCTGAGTTATCTATACATGAATTAACAAGGTCGTGCAGAAAAATCATATCGTTCACAGTTCGGCGGTGTTTTAGTGATAACATGTTATATAACTTTAAGTTGATCTTATACTCACAGGGTACAAAAAAATATAATGAGTTCTGATATATACATATATTTTTATAATAAATCTGACATATACTGATGAAATATTTCAGTGTATTATATCTATTTTAGAGTATTATATCATATCGTATAAATCAATATCAAAAAAAAGAAAAAAAAAAGTCATTCGCCTGGTCGCCATTGTTTTTGGATTGTACTATGCTTACAATCAGGCACAGTGCAGTCATTTTGCCATGCTACAATGAAAACAAAAAGAAAAAATAAGTCATTCACCTAAAGTGTGAACTTCTAGCGTATTTACCATCTTAAATTATATCGTCATATAACATCAGATGAGATTGGTCAAACACCTATAGAGTATTTAATAAAACTACACGAGAACTAACATAGTCGACTATCTCGGTCTTGTTCCCGACTGGGCATATCAAAAGCCTACTATTGTACATATAATGTATGGTATCGTTTCAAACATTTTGCTGCATCAACGTAACGGCCGTGTGTATAGAGCGTAGCGTTCACTAAATAAAGTAAGTTATGGCGGCTCGCCGAACCGGTTGGATCATTTTATTCTTAGCAAAATATACTTTAATCTCGACGGATTATGTCCAATTAGAGATAAAACATCGACAGACTGCGACTTGAGTAAACAGTATGCAGCACTATTTTATAGTATAAAACTCACTGTGATTAAATTTAGAGTATGAATGTTTCAGTGATCACAATTTCCAAATCCTTGTTCTTATATTTAAGATAATTCCTTCTTCCTTACTAATATTATAAATTGCGATTAAATTTAGAGTATGAATGTTTCAGTGAACACAATCTCCAAACCCTTGTTCTTGCTTTTAAGATAATTCCTTCTTCCTTACTTGCTTGCAATATTATAAACGTATACGTCAGTTTGTTTGTTTGTTATGCTTTCACGACTTAACGTTTGAACCGATCATCATTCATTAGTTGTAGACGGTAGAGCCACGGTGAAGCTATTACTGGTTTCAGCATGAATGAGATGGCTCGTCCGGGGTACTACCACCCTCTCATAGAAAACCGACGTGAAGTAATAGTGCTTGCATTGTTGCGTTTCGTTCGGTCAGTGAGAGCGCCGGAGGCCCACTTCCCTTCCCTTTCCCCGTCCCTTCTCCCTCTCCTCCCTACACCTCCCCCAAACACAAGCTGGCAATGCACTTGCGACTCCTCTGGTGTTCGTTAGCCTCCTATGATATAAAAAAAAAGATTTTGCGTAAACATTGTCAGGGGTACAAGAAAGGGTATAGGGTACCTTTTATCCAGAGGGAAATACTGTTCCTGAGACATATACTTAATCTACATTAACACGAAGAAAGCTGCAAGCAAAAGCTAG
This sequence comes from Antheraea pernyi, assembly GCA_015888305.1. Taxonomy (NCBI): domain Eukaryota; kingdom Metazoa; phylum Arthropoda; class Insecta; order Lepidoptera; family Saturniidae; genus Antheraea; species Antheraea pernyi. The sequence goes on along the minus strand of MU159099.1, from coordinate 83,990 downwards.
TATTACATAAATAAAAATATAGAACTACGGGTTTCTCGGAGTTTGAAATCAGCAATACATCGTGGGCTGGCGTGGTGGCTAGCCCATACATTTATTAAGAGGCTTATGGCGCTGCAGTGGGTCTCTTATGGGCTGATTATGTCGCTATAAACATAACTTACAGGTAAAATATTTTATGTATTTATGTTTATATCTCTCTTTCAATATACTCTTGCTACAGAGAGGGATACTACACTGTATAACGTAATACGCGTCTCTGTGTTACCTTTAGACTATTCATGTTCTGGCATTAACTGATGTATATACAGTAATCCAGCGGTAAAGATCTGTTACTGGCTTAGCGCCAACCATCAAGTACATAGAACCATATAGTCACAGTGACTATGTTTTTGCGTCATGTGTCGTGAGGGCAACATATGATGGACTTAACAATTTCAATACATAATATCAATAATCGATGTACACCGGCTGTTATCCTACTAGTCTGACGCAAGCCGTACAAGCGCAATACGGTCGGTCACGTTTACTGGCATGTCATGACGTGAAATTAAAAATTATTCCTCTGCCAAAAAAATACTGCTCAACGAACGAACTTAAAGAAGTTTTCATATCAAAATATTAGGAAGTGAGACAACAAAAAGTTATCAAACGCGTCTTCGGTTAACGGGTGAATCCGTTGTTGAGTGATGGTTGAATGGTCATCACTAACAAAGGTAACTCCACTATAACATTTAATAATATATTTCCGCAAAGTAAGGCCCTCACCAATCAAATACAAATTTTCAAATTACTACTCGAACTACAACTACTACTACTTTTGGGAGCGTGTTCATATAATATATACGTGAAAATCAAACACTGTCTTTGCACCCGATGAAATAACGGCAGTGAACGATCAGTACCAGCCTGTCTCTCCAAACAGAGCGTGCTCACGCCCACGCCCGCGTAACCATAGATCACGCCCCCGTGGTCTAGGGATAAATTTCGCTCCCGCACACCAGACTAGGCCCCCCTCGGCAACTGCTCAAGCCCAGATCCGTTCCCTTCGGCGTGGAGCCCTTGAGTACGCTGCTCGCGCGATACAGTGACACAAAATCTTACATCACTGCGACAACATTACTCATGTCAACTCGCTTAGCTTAGGTTAGTTTACATAGGTCGCGAATCGCATGTATCAGGCAACAGCCAAAGCCGAGGTGTGCCGTGCACCCTTGAGCTGGTGGCCCAAATAAAATCGGCTGAGTGCCCTAAGCGCTCGCCTTAGTAGTCCGGTGAAGCTGTTAAGACCTTGCTAGGTCAACAGCGTAGTCAGTTCGAGAAAATAAAAAAAAAAAGGGAATTTGCAACCAAACCTTTTAAATTGGACTTGCCTGTCGAGGAATAATTATATATGCGTTTGTCACATCGAATATATCATGTTTTCAAAAGGGCTATTTTGCATAGACACTTTTTAATGACCAGCACTACACTACACTACTATTATAATTTACTACAAAAGAAGCAAAAATTTCCAGAAGAAATATAGAAAATAACTGTAACAAAAGCTAGTAGTAAATTTCAATCAACTCGGGATTCCTAAAAAACCAGACGGCATACAACGTTTTATTCGGATTACCTAGATCCCATATAAGTAGAGACGGCGAAGGGTACCTAAATTTATTATTTACACTATATCCAGTCGGCGCGTGGATCCGAATTATGAGGATTGTATATCGGGCTGGGGAAAGAAAATTTTATTTATACGAATTATATTCAGGACGATATAGATTAAGGAAAAGACGTCGCAGAGTGTACAGTTTCATTTATATGATAGATTACAAACTGAAAATCGATGTTTCTTACTCTTTCTCCTTATAGTTGAATAGCTGTGCCCGCGACTCCGTCCGCGTGGAAACTTATGTAAAAAATTTATACGAATTATATTCAGGACGATATAGATTAAGGAAAGTACGTCGCAGAGTGGACAGTTTCATTCATATGATAAGTTAGAAACTGAAGATCGATGATTCTTACTTTTTCTTCTTATAGTTGACTAGCTGTGCCAGACTCCGTTCGCGTGGAACCTTATGTAAAAACAATGATTAATCATCATAAGTCATCTGAATGTATTAAGTCTATTCACTTATCTACTCTTCTCACGTACTTACTCTTACTTACTTACTTACCGATTTTAATGAAACAAAAAATATGTTATTCTCGAAGATATGCTACATGATTTTTTTGGTGTGGTTTTATTGTGAATCCAGTACTTTAGCATTGATGCGTGTTCATACAAACAGACAGATAGACCTGTCTGTCAGACAGACATTTCTAAAAAAGAATTGAAACGTAATTTATTACTTACTGGTTGTAACCGCAGCTCCGCACGCGTTTTTTAAAATCGTATTAAAGAATTATAGAATTGTGAGACTATGTACAATTACAGAAACGCTCTTTAAAGACAATTGTAAGTATGACGCGCACGCCACTAAAAGTAACATGTAACGTGTAGAATAGATATATTAATACAAAAAGCGCGTCAAATGAGGTTTGTCATCAGCAACACATTTGAAACATTAACCCACCATATAACTACCTCAGTGCTCACTTACACTGTATAAGGAACTAATGAAACAATAACTTAAAATATTATTATTAAGATTTACATTTACATTATATTTAATATACATTGCCATTATTATAATTAAGATTTTGTGACTATACAAAAAAAAACGCTTATATACGTGTAATATGTTTATAATCTGAGATCATTTTAGGAAGACCTTTATATCATTAATGTTATAAATAATTATAATGTCGAATTGTAAACAATAAGCTGATAATTATTTCTCTTATTTAAAATAAAGAATGAGTTGAAATCATGCAAAATTTTATCCAGACAAAGTCGCGGGTAACAGGTAGTCTAAAATAAAATAACCTCAAATACTTTTTATAAAGTCCTCTATCTGTAAGTGAAAGTCCCATGAAAATCGGCCTAATCGTTTTGGAGAAAGCACTGTGGGCGAAGCCACGGTTAACAGCTAGTATAAACTAAAATTGCTTAAATTACTTTTTATAAGATCAGCTATCTGCCAGTGAAAGTGATCTGAAGATCGATCGAATCGTTTTGAAGATAGCATGGCAGACGAAACGCGGTTAACAGATAGTCTAATTTAAAGTAACCTAAGTAACGCGCTGTAATTTTCTCTATCTGCCACTGAAATTCCCGACAAAATCGGTTCAGCCGTTTCGAAGATTACCCGGATCAAACAGACAGACAGACAGACCGACAAAAATTTTAAAAATTGCATTTTTGTTATCAAAAGCGTGTATACTTTCATACCCAATCAGTGAAAAAAATTATTTTGATATTACATACACACACTTCATTTTTATTAAATGTATATAGAAGAAGATAGATAGAATAGATGAACTATGCAAACAGTCAGTGTTATCGAATGCAACTGTTACGCCATGCGCCTCCGGAATACGTGCGTTTGCTGCGAATAATTGAATGCTGTAAGCAGCGGCGCGTTTTTTTTTTACTTGAACTGACTATGCTATTGACCTGTTAAGGTCTTTACAGCTTCACCGGACTACGAAGCAGCGGCGCGGCTCTCGGCGCGCTTTATATACCTGCGCAGACGTGTACAACCTAAACCACCAGCCTAAGCTGAACCCAATTTCATATGATTGATCATATAGATCTGAGGTCAACTGACATTGGTTATTTTAATTTTCCGAAACTGATCATTTTTACCTTATATTTATTATTATTATGTAATCATAATTTTATATAGACCATTATTATTATAATGAAATTTAGTAAAGTTGCAGTCAATGCTACTGAAAAGAGAAAGAACAGTAGATAGATAGTTTAACAAATGTTCGACGTGATTCTTTAAATTGGCATAACTTTTTTATTTACGAACCGATTGACATGAAACAAACACTAAATGTTAAGTGAACCTTACCACGATATATCAGTGAAAACCACATCTAAATCGGATAAGGCGTTTCTGAGATTAGCGTGCACAAACGCACAGACAAACAGACAAACAGATAAACAGACAAACAGACAAAAATTCTAAAAATCATTGTTTTGGGTTCTATTGCATTTATAAAGACCCCTAATAATAGTTTTTCTCATATATACCTAATGTACAGACAGCGGTCAGTTACATTTTTATTATATGTATTATATGTATA
>MU159099.1:35299-69776 GCA_015888305.1 Antheraea pernyi | reverse complement strand
CTTTCAGGGTCTGCCTCGCGGGCCCTCTCCGCCACCTCCTTCTGCGAGACGACCTCCTCGCAAAAGGAGGCCATCGCTCGCCAAGCCTGTTCGCTGCCGAGCATGGCCGAAACCACGCTCGGCAGCGATAAGTCCGTTCCCACTGCCGCCGCCAGAATGCGGCGCTGCTCCCCCCACGTAGCACACTCAGACAGAGTGTGCTGCGCGGTATCTTCGACAGCGCCGCACTCGTGGCAGGCGGTGGTCGGCTCCCTGCGTGCGATCCGGTACAGGTACCACCCAAAACAACCGTGTCCGGTGAGTACCTGCACCAGCCTAAACGTCAGGGAGCCCCACTCCCTCTCCTTCCAATTCCTAGAAACCTGCTACAATTTTTGTCACGTAAATCGAATTTAGATTTACATTCCTATTATATCTATAGAAAGAAGATATATTGTTTTTACCCTTTTTTAATTAAACAATAATAATCGTCATCATCATCATCAACCAATATAAGCGATCCCATCCTCGCGGCCATCTATGTTACCATCGCAACAACAGCGCGATTTCAATAGAAAGTGTAATACTAAGACGCCATTTACTTAAAAGATCACAAATTTCCCAGTTGAATACTTCAACAAATATTCGTCCTAAAAGGCTTCGCAAACCAGTTGTTAGATACGGGATCGAAAGTAATTATATTGGTCATCCTATAGATTATAAGAAAATTTAACATGACTATTAGTTTTTAGTATAAATCTTATATAACCGTTATGTTTTAATTATATAACCATAGTCATGTATTGTGTTTTAGTTTATACATGTAAGTTAATTTGGATCTTTGTATACCTTTATAATTATTATTTTGTAATCAGGGGGGGAAGAATGGTATATATATTTATGCATGTAACATGTCGGTAGAAATAAATAATATAATCAGTCTCGAAACTGTGTGTTTCATTATGCCGCGCCTCCAACTATTAAAATGAAATATATTCCAATCATTTGTTATGATTATATTTGTTATTCAGATTATCTCACCGACTTTAAAATGGAGAACGCACGAAAACGAAATAACAAAAATGAATTGAAATGGTTAACACTCGAGTCAATACTAAACATAATTCTACAACACCCCAAGTATCATGTACTGATTTTATTTGACTAGATTTATAGTGTGGAATAAAGGCTTTGTCGTATATTCGATAGGTCTGTATGTGATGCACACAAACTGTAGTCAATGTTTATTTTCTTTCATTATCATTCTTGGATGTCAGCGTGTATAGATATCGTCAATTCTCAAATTAGTTTGCTTTTGTATTCTCTCATATAGCCCGCATGGCTAAATACTGCTCTCAAATTGATTTTGTCGCCAAACACCTGTAGATGTTTTCCGGGAGCTGCACTTAACAGCCAATCCCTCTAGGCTTAACCTCTTACCATTTAGGGCCACATAACATCAGATCGAATTGTTGTCCAACACTGATTCTATAAGAATAAAAATATACAATTATACGTCAATCTTTTGTTACAATGACACATGACCAGTTTTAATATGTTAATACTTGATTAAAATTAATTTCTCAATCTAAATCATAATTTATAAACGATCGTGCAATATCTCTTTGTTAATGACGTTGGATTTACGCCAACGTTACTTTGTTTCCAACGGTGTCTAATCGAAATACATTTCGGCGGCTTTAGCGCTTTCATATAAGTATTATGTGCCGATGTTTCATTGCTTTTTATTAATTGCTTATCGTTTTTATGGCGCTACGTTTTAACGGCTTCAACGTGAGGTTTTCTTTGACATACTCTTTAGAGTCTCGATATATTTTATTAAAACTTTATAAAATAATTATATTTGAGTAACGATAAAATCATCATAAAACTATGATACTTTCGTTCAGTAAATTCATTAGTGTACTAATGTGTTTATTAGTACAAAAAATAAACAAACTTAGTAATTAAACATTCGCGAATATGTTACATAAGAACTTGTTTATGTTTTGTATACATATCTTATATTTAATGTATTGTAAACTTCATCGTTGATATTACAAAAAAATTAAATACGTATTGAATACTTGTTTTAAAAAGGTTTCGAATTAAATGCACCGCGGTCGCTGAATGTTCGCTATCTTGCTCTTTTGTCTCGCTTTGGTTACGTTAGGTTAGACTTGCGAAAAAGGATAACGCGAATTTGCCTCGGGCGAGCGCGGTGCATTTAATTCGAAAGGCTGTTTAACCCAAGTATTTAACCTTTTTGTAATACCACCGCATAGGTTTAATATTAATAACCCAATATTCTATTCAATAAAACCTTGGACTACTCTAAAAGTGTTAGCTTAACTGCATTTACTAATATTTATGGTTTATATTTTATAATGTTCCATAGAAAAGGCTTAAAGGTTACATAGTTCCATTTAATGGAAAAATACCAATTTACACATGGGGTTATTAATGTATTTAAACGAAGTAATTGGGTCATTAATGTGTAAAGAGAATTCCTGATCAGAGGAACGATAACATCGAGGTGACCTCAGCTGATCGCGAGCACAACACCGCCCGGCCGCGTGCAAGCTAAATGCGTCTACGTATTAATACCGCTAGAGGGCGCTAATAAACGCCTACGACTTCACGCACGTACAAAGCCACTTCGTGCGGACACAAATTGCTTTTGTTCGGCTTGTGAACGTGCTGCGTTGGAATCTGCCGGAATTATTAACCTCTTATTGCGGCTGACGGGTGATGGACTCACAATGAGCAACTACTCACAGATAATTACTTAAACTTTTACCTTTTCTATCCGCTGAGGTTTTATGGTTGTAATTTAGAAAGCGCCGTTAAAACGTTTTCCTTAAAAGTAAACAACAAAGAATGAATTATTCAACGTTAGTTATCTTCCAAACAAAATATACTATGAAAAATAACACGTCTATTTAATCTTTGATCGTTCAGAGACAGCTATATAATAGTTTTGGTGTCGAGGTTATGAAGTTAATTCACTTCAACTCTCTTTTTTCTTCCTATAAGTATTTATTTTTAAATCGAATATATACTGTTACTATACACTATTATTAATTTGTGTTGCATTGAATCATATTATTTTACGTTATGGCTTTTTCAAGATTTGACGACTTATTTTTGGTAGGAACTCGATTGGTCGTGCTGCTTTTTTATTTTTAATTCTTTATACTTCAAATTACAAGTTTAATTTGTTTTCGGTAAGAGCTTACATAATTATACACGTTAAAACAATAGAATCACGTGATTTATAGTATGTTTTTATTTGTGTATTATATAATATGCAATACATTTCTAAACTGCGAAATAAATATTATAATAATATGATAATCAACACTCACAATATCATGCTTGATTGATAAAAAAAATCGTAAAAGATACATCTGTCGAGGAAATACATAAATATCCATTATCCCTTTTATAGTAACTGCTGTAAAACAGTCAATCTCAGATAAAGTTAATTCCCTGTAATGCTTTTGTATCTAATCTTAATAAGATATGAAACAGAAAAAGAAACAAGGTTACCCCATCACACCACACGCGAACCAGTATTTTCTTATTTTATTCTTAAGTTAAGAATGTTGCAAAACCTCCATCAATATATTCTAGAACTGTACCTTAAATATTTCTCGTGAAGTTTTTATGCTCCAAAACCTTTCAGATGTTTCAGCCAAATGTTTAGTTTTTAAAAATATTTAATTTCAAATCAGAGTGAGGTCAAGCACTAGGTTATAGTACAAAAAAAAAAACAAACAAAAAACAAATTGCAAATATACTTACCTGATCGCGGGCATAACACGGCCGTAAACAGAACCTTTAGGGAATACACACGAAGTCAAGCGTTCAGAAGTCACAAACAAACTTGTACAGCCTATTTACATCTATTGATTTTATGCCGCAGTACGCAACTCACGCGTATTATCAATTCCCCAAGGATGACTGGAATAAAATGGTGCAAGCAATATCTGATTTTATGTGAAGATGGGAAGCAATTAGCAAATTTCAATGAATTAACATTTCGTGTAGCAATAGACACCGCTGTGAGGAAGTTTAATTTTACAACTCGTCGATATTGCTGTTCAGATTGTGTTGGAATGTTTTTCATGTCAATAAAATCACTAATTAAGTAGAACTAAAATTTAGATAGGTAACGTTTGATTTAACAAATCTAATTAACCATATCTTTAATCCCAGTATTTGTTCTTTTTTTGTTTGTTTGGTTTTTTTTATGTCATAGGTGGCAAACGAACAGGTGGGTCACCTGATGTTAAGTGATCACCACCGTCCATGGACACTAACAACACCAGAGGTGTCGCAAGTGTGTTGCCACCCTTTGGAGGGAAGGGTTAGGGGAGGGAGAGGAGAGAGGAGAGGGGAGGGGACGTGGGCCTCCGGCGCTCACACTGACTGAACGAAACGCAACAATGCGAGCACTGTTACTTCACGTCGGTTTTCTGTGAGAGGGTGGTACTACCCCGGGTGAGTCGACCCATTCATGCTAAAACCAGTAATAGTTTCAGCGTGGCTCTACCACCATTAATTGTTGTATTGATTGTTCACTTTCTCTTTGTGTTTGTTTTATTTATAACCTGTAACGGATTTTTTGTACTAAACAGAGTTTGTTGTGATTTCCATTGATCTTTGCACAAGGTTCAGTATGTTCGTCCATAAATTGGTAGTTCAAATTCTTTTTGAAATTGATATATAAGTGAAAATTGGAGATGATCGGTCACTTGCCCGTTACACGCACTCAGACTCTCTTGTTTTTGGATTCATTCTTCGGCACTATGTATACCAGCGTGGCACGATAATCGGTTTCGATATTTGTTGCGTGCATTATTTTTAAAGCTGATGCTTTCTTAACATCGACAATGGCAGCGTAGAAGATTTATCAGTTAAGTGAGCCTTTATCCCGGTTGTAATGTGATATTTTAGACATTTATTTTAACGGGATATCTACAACCAGCCAATATAAATACAATCTACTGCCTAGGTTAGGTACTCTGGCCTGTGTAGGTGTGGTTGTTGCCAACGCCACAATATGCAAATTGGGGGTGTAAGGGGTGTCAAATAAAATCATAAGACTTGAGACACCCAAGCCAACCTCACCTGCACGTGCTGAATAACGAACGAGGCAATGGCGAAAGCAGGGTGGTAGGGTTTTACAGCCTGACTAGGTCGCAACCACCATGTGTATGGCGAAAAAGCCCGTCATAGAGATTCGCTTCCGCGGGTCGCGTTTCGGGATCAGCCTGTGCATATCCAGCTATTCGCAGGCCGGCATGACAGCGGCGACCAGCGATGGATAGAGTGTCACTCGGTAGTCGCCGTTATTTTTGGACTGTACTGTGCTTACCACCAGGCAAAGTGCACTCACTTTGTCGTGCTACAATAAAAAAAATGCAATCATTTTTTTTTAATTTGTTTACATTTACAAATTTAAATATAATCTGCAAATATATTAATAGCCAATAATAAGAAAATTCTTAAATAGTTTAACTTAGGTTATTTCAACTATCATGTTAACAAATCCGTACATTTGATACACGTCCTAGCCAGTACTATAACAACCTATTGTTAAATTGTACAATTTTTAAACTAATATTTTATGCTAAATGGGCTATGCATTTTAAATAATTGGTTGTCTTCAACTTCGTCACTTAAACAATTTATTACACTTAATCCAAAATTCTCACTTAATCATATTTTATTTACCATTAGGTACCTGCACAGTCATAGAAGACTGGACTCTAGGCTGTAAATTGTCTGGCTTGTTTCCAAATTTAATATGTAATTTTATAATAGTAAAATCCATACTAAAATTTATTTTTAAATCTAATACTAATAAACGATGTTGAGTAACTAATACCTCTCCAGGCAAAACCTTACAATCCTTCACAATTTTAATATTATTTCGTCGTAAGAGAAAATAATCAATTTGAGTAGTGTGGTTACCACTACTGTAAGTGATTAGCTGCTGGGCTCTTTTCTGAAAAAAAGTATTCGCTATTGCAAAATCGAAAGCAACTGCAGCTTGAATGAGGTTTTCACCTTCTTTGTTTTTATTCCCAAAACCCCAGCCTCCATGCACTCTCTCATAACCTCCATTTTCTCTACCTACATGCCCATTAAAATCACCTCCAATATAAATATCCTCATTCTGTGAAATATCCATTATCACCCTATCAAAGTCTTCCCAAAACTTCTCTTTCACAGCCTCGTTACATCCAGCTTGTGGCGCATACACACTTATTATATTTAACGTCATCTGTTCTATCAATAATTTCACCAATATTAATCTGTCATTTACTCTTTTTACGTCCGTCACACATTTCTTAAATTCATTATCTAATACAATTCCTACGCCATTCCTCTTACCGTTACTTCCACAGTAGTAAAATTTATATCCAACACCAATCTCTCTCGCTTTTGTCCCTTTCCATTTCGTCTCTTGCAAACAAGCCACATTTATGCATCTTCTTTGTAAGACATCTGCCAATTCTCTTCCCTTTCCAGTCATAGTTCCCACATTCCAACTCGCAAATCTCAACTTTACATCCCGAATTCCTTTCTTACTTTGAGCCCTACCCTGAGATAACCGTAATCCCCTTTTTATGCTTGTCATGTTGTGAAGTATGATTTGGCTTAATTTTTATGATCGGCCGCCTGCCTGACATCAACCCTCCTTGGGATTAAGACATAATGCCCTAAATACAAAAAGTCGAATTACAATTAATCATAGTAGTAGCAAAATACATATTGAATTATAAAAAAAAAATATATATACAAATATTTACTATATACGCAACCGAATTTAAGAACGAGAACTAAAATACTAGAAAATCAAACTTCCTTTCCACTATTATTTTGGATTACTTCTAAGCAGGACAAGCTTATGGCCGCAACAATCCTTGATCAATAAGACGATGTGTGCACTCCGTACTGCTCCTTATTATATCCAGACAGGAGTCTGTTGGAATATTAGTAGACTTCTAAGCAGTAAAAGCTTATGGCAGCAGAATTTATTATCAAATATTACAATATTGTCGTCATTTAATGCCAAAAAACTATTTTTTACAAAATAAAAAACATAAAAACATACATTGAGGTAACAAACATAAAAAAAAAAATACAGACGAATTGATAACCTCCTCCTTTTTTTGAAGTCGGTTAAAAATTAGTATTAGTGGCACTCTCCGATATGCTGCATTCCAAAAATCAAACGATGAGTACTTATTCAATAATTAAGCGAAGTTATAGGATATCTACACACAACTAGAACATTACTTCCATACACATGTTAGCTCACTACAGTAACTCATTCTTAGTTTTTGGATATCTAGTTGCCGAGAGTCGTACAGGCTGGCATATCGGCAGGCACCGTGATTTTCGAATTGTACTGCACGTAAGTGTACCTGATGGTAACATTAACCCGTTTCATTAACCGTTAACATTAACCCATTCTACACTTTAGTCGAAGTAAATGTACTTTATCAGTCTTTATACCGATTATATATACTAGATCTAGTCCGAAGAAATTTTTGGCCGAAGTTTGTATCAATGAATATGTAAGTCAGAAACAATAATATCTTAACTTTTTCTAAGGAAAATGTTTAAATGGGATGGAATTATTGGACATTCACATACATGTACTAATTTCATTTGGTAGCACTACCGGCTGATAGTGAAGAATAACACCGTGTGCAAATCTGAGTATGAGAAATGTTCCTGTAGTAGTACGATATGTAGGAAAATATAGAACTATGGATGGAGTGGTGTGCTGATTATGGACATTATTTTCTGCAGGAAGAAGTATTTGGCCCAGCAGTGACTTTTTCAAACTGATTTTATTATTATTTTAATTAATAATATCCCTGAATTAACAACTAGTTTACAACGATGACTTCATGTTCAAAGTCATCCACACAATAATAAAGAATTCCGTTTCGAAACCTGGACATCAGAAAGGCATACATTATGGTGTACCTATACAAATTTTCTTATTTTATTCTTAAGTTAAGAATGTTGCAAAACCTCCATCAATATATTCTAGAACTGTACCTTAAATATTTCTCGTGAAGTTTTTATGCTCCAAAACCTTTCAGATGTTTCAGCCAAATGTTTAGTTTTTAAAAATATTTAATTTCAAATCAGAGTGAGGTCAAGCACTAGGTTATAGTACAAAAAAAAAAACAAACAAAAAACAAATTGCAAATATACTTACCTGATCGCGGGCATAACACGGCCGTAAACAGAACCTTTAGGGAATACACACGAAGTCAAGCGTTCAGAAGTCACAAACAAACTTGTACAGCCTATTTACATCTATTGATTTTATGCCGCAGTACGCAACTCACGCGTATTATCAATTCCCCAAGGATGACTGGAATAAAATGGTGCAAGCAATATCTGATTTTATGTGAAGATGGGAAGCAATTAGCAAATTTCAATGAATTAACATTTCGTGTAGCAATAGACACCGCTGTGAGGAAGTTTAATTTTACAACTCGTCGATATTGCTGTTCAGATTGTGTTGGAATGTTTTTCATGTCAATAAAATCACTAATTAAGTAGAACTAAAATTTAGATAGGTAACGTTTGATTTAACAAATCTAATTAACCATATCTTTAATCCCAGTATTTGTTCTTTTTTTGTTTGTTTGGTTTTTTTTATGTCATAGGTGGCAAACGAACAGGTGGGTCACCTGATGTTAAGTGATCACCACCGTCCATGGACACTAACAACACCAGAGGTGTCGCAAGTGTGTTGCCACCCTTTGGAGGGAAGGGTTAGGGGAGGGAGAGGAGAGAGGAGAGGGGAGGGGACGTGGGCCTCCGGCGCTCACACTGACTGAACGAAACGCAACAATGCGAGCACTGTTACTTCACGTCGGTTTTCTGTGAGAGGGTGGTACTACCCCGGGTGAGTCGACCCATTCATGCTAAAACCAGTAATAGTTTCAGCGTGGCTCTACCACCATTAATTGTTGTATTGATTGTTCACTTTCTCTTTGTGTTTGTTTTATTTATAACCTGTAACGGATTTTTTGTACTAAACAGAGTTTGTTGTGATTTCCATTGATCTTTGCACAAGGTTCAGTATGTTCGTCCATAAATTGGTAGTTCAAATTCTTTTTGAAATTGATATATAAGTGAAAATTGGAGATGATCGGTCACTTGCCCGTTACACGCACTCAGACTCTCTTGTTTTTGGATTCATTCTTCGGCACTATGTATACCAGCGTGGCACGATAATCGGTTTCGATATTTGTTGCGTGCATTATTTTTAAAGCTGATGCTTTCTTAACATCGACAATGGCAGCGTAGAAGATTTATCAGTTAAGTGAGCCTTTATCCCGGTTGTAATGTGATATTTTAGACATTTATTTTAACGGGATATCTACAACCAGCCAATATAAATACAATCTACTGCCTAGGTTAGGTACTCTGGCCTGTGTAGGTGTGGTTGTTGCCAACGCCACAATATGCAAATTGGGGGTGTAAGGGGTGTCAAATAAAATCATAAGACTTGAGACACCCAAGCCAACCTCACCTGCACGTGCTGAATAACGAACGAGGCAATGGCGAAAGCAGGGGGGTAGGGTTTTACAGCCTGACTAGGTCGCAACCACCATGTGTATGGCGAAAAAGCCCGTCATAGAGATTCGCTTCCGCGGGTCGCGTTTCGGGATCAGCCTGTGCATATCCAGCTATTCGCAGGCCGGCATGACAGCGGCGACCAGCGATGGATAGAGTGTCACTCGGTAGTCGCCGTTATTTTTGGACTGTACTGTGCTTACCACCAGGCAAAGTGCACTCACTTTGTCGTGCTACAATAAAAAAAATGCAATCATTTTTTTTTAATTTGTTTACATTTACAAATTTAAATATAATCTGCAAATATATTAATAGCCAATAATAAGAAAATTCTTAAATAGTTTAACTTAGGTTATTTCAACTATCATGTTAACAAATCCGTACATTTGATACACGTCCTAGCCAGTACTATAACAACCTATTGTTAAATTGTACAATTTTTAAACTAATATTTTATGCTAAATGGGCTATGCATTTTAAATAATTGGTTGTCTTCAACTTCGTCACTTAAACAATTTATTACACTTAATCCAAAATTCTCACTTAATCATATTTTATTTACCATTAGGTACCTGCACAGTCATAGAAGACTGGACTCTAGGCTGTAAATTGTCTGGCTTGTTTCCAAATTTAATATGTAATTTTATAATAGTAAAATCCATACTAATATTATAAATGTGAAAGTAAGTATGTTTGTGCGTTAAGCTTTCACGCCTAACTACTCAAACAATCATCATATCATCATGGAAATACACGTTGTCAGGAGTAGAGAAAAGGACACAGAGTACCTTCCATCCAGAAAAAAATGTACTGTTTCCCAAAGATAGATCGAATCTGCATTAACGCCAGCGAACCTGCGAGCAAAAGTTTGTTTAATATAAATATAGAACTCGTTCGTTTTTAAAATGGCCAGAACATTACAAATGGCCAGCCAGCTCTCTACATATTTTTGGAATTCCATCAAGAAGTGAAGAATTTCTTATATTCGTATATTATTTTATATCCATCAATCATATATTAATAATATTTCTTAAGAATTGTTATAACATTTATTATTATTATAGGTTGTTGCAAAGCGGAGGCCCAATGAAGAATGTTTCAAAATCGGGCTGTTTTTTTTCCTTTTAGCTGCGTGTTAACGTCAGTGTTATATACGTTGCCATGGTAACGTGGGAACTTTCTATCGCAAACATTTTTAAAGTTTATTTTGTGTTTCTGTTCAAGATGTTAATTCTACGTCTGTTTTGTTTCCAGTTTTTTTATTTGTAATCTATTACGTATTATAGAGGAAGGCTATAGGCTATATATCATCACGCTAAGACCAATAACCGGAGAGTTAGAGACCGTACCGTCAAATTTAGGCGTTGTACAAGAAATAAGTGAGGATGAAGTAAGAAAAGCTGTGAATGGTATGAAAAACGGAAAAGCCGTTGGGCCAGATGGCATACCGGTTGAAGTATGGAAGTTTTTAAAAGTAGATGGGTGGATGTGGTTGACTTTATTTTTTAATAAGATATTGCTAGAGGAAGCGATCCCAAATGAATGGCGCGATAGCGTAATAGTGCCTATCTTTAAGAATAAGGGTGATGTGCAGGACTGTAACAATTATCGAGGAATAAAGCTGATGTCACACAGTATGAAGATTTGGGAAAGAGTGATAGCGAGACGAATAAGAGATGAGACTGAAGTGACTCCGAATCAATTTGGGTTTATGCCTGGACGTGCGACATCTGATGCCATTTTCGCACTTTGGCAACTGTGTGAAAAATACAGACGTGTACATAAGAATTTGCATATGGTGTTTGTTGATCTGGAGAAGGTATATGATCGAGTACCCCAAGATGTTCTGTGGTGGGCACTGAAAAAAAAAAGAGTGCCTGAGAAGTACCTACAACTTATTCGTTGTATGTACAGTCAAGCCAAAACACACGTTAGGTCCGAAGTTGGAGTTACCGATAATTTCAATGTGGCTGTAGGTTTGCACCAGGGTTCAGCTTTAAGCCCTTATTTAATCCTTCTTGTTATGGATGCGTTAACATCAGACATACAGGAGGAGACACCCTGGTGTATGCTGTTTGCTGATGATATTGTTCTTGTCGGCGAAGATGCTACCGAGGTCCAGAGTAGGCTGGTAAAATGGCGAGAAAAACTGGAGAATGTTGGTTTGAAAATCAGTAGACTAAAAACTGAACATTTGTTTTGCGACTTCGGTGGTCCATCCAGCTTTTCTCCTATAGATTTAAATGGTATAGCCTTACCAACCTGCTCTGATTTCCGGTATCTCGGTTCTCTGATCCAAAACGATGGTTGCATAGACAAGGACGTGAGGAATAGGATAAATGCAGGGTGGATGAAATGGCGAAAGGTGTCTGGTGTCGCTTGTGACCCACGAATGCCCTTGAAACTCAAAGGGAAGGTGTATAAAACTATTATAAGACCAGTAATGTTGTACGCATCTGAGTGCTGGGCGACTAGAGAGACGGATGAGAGAAAACTACATGTGGCAGAGATGCGACATTACTTTCTTATATAGTGTTAGTGAGCACTGAGTTTGGTATATAGTAGGTTGAAGTTCCAGGTATGTTGCTGATGATAAATCCCATCCCATTCGATATACTATTTGTGTTCATATATCTAATGTACACGTTACATGTTACAGTTGGCGTGCGTGTCGTAGTTACAAATGTTGTTGAAAAAACTTTTCTATAATGTACACACCCACTGACAATTTTCCATTCTTTAATACATTTTTTAAAAAGCGCGTGCGGAGCCGCGGGTAACAGCTAGTTTAATATAAATATGGAATTGCTACAAATGTTAATAATATATCTACAATAATTGTTAATCATAATCATCATATCAGTTTGTAAAAGACCTACTGCAGAATTATAGGCCTCATCTCGAGGGAAAGTATGGTCCTTATTACCCTTAATAATCATTATCATTACCCAGTACGAGTTTATTATTTAACATATAAACTCTTATGAAACTCTCTTTAGCAGTCACTTTTTAGTCCTCCGCACTCATCAAGTTGTAAATATTTTTGGATTACTTTCATGTATACATTGTTTTCAATTAACATCTCTCTGTGCCTTTAATTATCTATTTTTTTTATCAAATAAACGATTACCACTTCACTCATCTAATACCTTGTATATTTAAATCAATTAATGTTTATGCTTCGAATCATGTTCTACCTTCTTGTAAATATTTACTCCCGCTGAGAGTTAATGGGTTCCGATATCGTTTACAGATAAATTTGTGTAGAATCTTTTCCTTTAAAAATCCTCAAATATTAGTGGATCCCTTACTGTTTTGCAAATTGCATTACTGATCATTGACACAACTCGAGGTAATTCATTTAAAAATGAACGTATTTATTCGATTAAAATAGTGATTACATACGTGATGTTTGTCGAATCATGGTCATTTAAAGATTAAACATTAATTACAAGCTGATTAATTCTGTTAATTTATTTCGATATTGCTGCAAAATTGGACAGAAGGATTGCAACTATTAAACATTGTTAATGTATTTATGTATTTTTTGATATAGCAGCACAACCAAATACCGGTCATGTGCCTAAAACACCACCGAGAGTTAAGGAACCCATAGCTGTAATGGCTGCTTCAAATCTATCTCCCAGTCGAGTACAAATCCCTACAGCCGCTTAGTTACTAGATATGAGAAGGCTAATTCTGGAACGCGATATTGTTATATTTGATATACTTGTAGGTGGCACCGCTCTCACGGGTAGTTGAAGTGACGATTGCTTAGTGGTGAAGGAAAACATTGTAGTGAAACCATAACATGATGGTAGTTCTTTACTAAATCCGCCTGGCTAGCTGCAACCCTTAAGTTGAAAGTCTGCCTCCAAGCAGCTGTTGGTATGCAACGGCAGATGCACTTGAGAGTCAGCCATCTCTATGCTTAGCGCGTTTATCATCTTAGACGACATGGTCATTTAACATCAAATTATATTTTGGTCAAACGCTAAAACCTATAAAGTATTAAAAAAAACTATTTGTAATTTTGCATGCAAGACAACAGCTCGAGGTCTGATCACTTTAGAATCCTTGCGCTGGTTGCTATTTCGGCAGAACGCCTTAAGTATTTGCTCAAAAAGTTCTGTGAAGGTATAAAGGCCGGTCAGTTTAACAGTGAGGAGACAGATCGAAAATCAGTAATTTTCACATATAATAATTCAAATATCGAATTGGAAATTGAACACATCGCCTTTTTCTCAAAAACATGAACAATATATTACACCAGAAGCCTGCGATAGTTACTTCGGGCTAACGTTAACACGCTGCGGTATCTCTCAAAAGGAAAAAACAAACCGATTTTGAAACATTCTTCATTGTTGTTCCATTTTATTGGTCTTAACGTGATGATATATATAGCCTTTATCAATAAATGAGCTAACTAACACTGAAATAACTTTTCAACTCAGAGCAATAGTTCCTGAGATTAGTGCGTTCAACCAACCAACCAAACAAACAAAATATAAAGTATACAGTAAACTCAATCTACAGAGGGATTACGTACGTAAACATTAACTACTTTAATATTGTATTCACGATAAAACTCAAACGCAAATATTTTTATAAAATCTAACACAATAAATCAAATATCCTTTTTTTTTAAACCCTTATAATCTCCGTTCCTTCCACAAACGGTAATGTTTCATTTCTGATCTTCCCATTTCTTTTGTTTCTTTTTCCTTTAATAAAACACTCAAGATGGGAACGAATTATGAAAACTGCTAAACGACATTAATTGATTGATGGTGTATTCAAGTTTCTCTGATTTTCTGAAGAATATACAACTCAGAGCAATAGTTCCTGAGATTAGTGCGTTCAACCAACCAACCAAACAAACAAAATATAAAGTATACAGTAAACTCAATCTACAGAGGGATTACGTACGTAAACATTAACTACTTTAATATTGTATTCACGATAAAACTCAAACGCAAATATTTTTATAAAATCTAACACAATAAATCAAATATCCTTTTTTTTTAAACCCTTATAATCTCCGTTCCTTCCACAAACGGTAATGTTTCATTTCTGATCTTCCCATTTCTTTTGTTTCTTTTTCCTTTAATAAAACACTCAAGATGGGAACGAATTATGAAAACTGCTAAACGACATTAATTGATTGATGGTGTATTCAAGTTTCTCTGATTTTCTGAAGAATATATATTTACCCTAAATACAATTTAATAAGAGGATTTAACATCAGGCGCTTTATAGAGATATTATAAAAAAGGTAAACAGGTCATTTATCGTCACTGGAATAAATACAATATAAACGGGTAAATTAAAAACTATGTGTCATATGGTGGTAGAATCTTAAAATCTAACACAATAAATCAAATATCCTTTTTTTTTAAACCCTTATAATCTCCGTTCCTTCCACAAACGGTAATGTTTCATTTCTGATCTTCCCATTTCTTTTGTTTCTTTTTCCTTTAATAAAACACTCAAGATGGGAACGAATTATGAAAACTGCTAAACGACATTAATTGATTGATGGTGTATTCAAGTTTCTCTGATTTTCTGAAGAATATATATTTACCCTAAATACAATTTAATAAGAGGATTTAACATCAGGCGCTTTATAGAGATATTATAAAAAAGGTAAACAGGTCATTTATCGTCACTGGAATAAATACAATATAAACGGGTAAATTAAAAACTATGTGTCATATGGTGGTAGAATCTCGTCATAAATCTTTTTAATACGTATCGTTTGGCTACAAAATAACATAACAATTAATCTTAATCCGCTTATATCGTGTACAGAAAAAAAGAAGTTAAAATACGTCGCTTAGTAAACAACACCGCGCTATTCAATTGATTCATTTTACAGGAGTGAAAAAACAGTTTTTTTTACTGCATTATCTTGCCTGTACCTTCTTGCAGTAATTAGTAATTTTTAAGAGTAGTCTCTTATTAGTTAAAAACCCTCTATTTGCGACTTAATTTGTATTTTGCATTAGTAGTATATTAATTTGTATTTCGACATGTATTTTGAAAGTGATTTTAAATCCAGTAATGTAAGTTAAGAACGACATAAGTAAATTTGTAGTGAAAACAAATAACAGGAACTGGGAAATAGAAATTTCAAAATGCATAATGTTTACGGAAATTTTGTCGACCCGACCAACATTACAAACAACAATAAGACAACGATCAACACCGCGCTATTCAATTGATTCATTTTACAGGAGTGAAAAAACAGTTTTTCTTACTGCATTATCTTGCGTGTATCTTCATGCAGTAATTAGTAATTTTTAAGATTAGTCTGTTATTGGTTAAAAACCCTCAAATTTCGAATTAATTTGTAGTTTTTATTAGTAGTATATTAATTTTGTATTTCGACTTGTATTTTGAAACTGATTTTAAATCCAGTAATTTAAGTTAAGAACGACATAAGTAAATTTGTCGTGAAAACAAATAACAGGAACTGGCAAATAGAAATTTCAAAATGCATAGTGTTTACGGAAATTTTGTCGACCCGACCAAGATGACAAACAACAACAAGACAACGATTCAGATCACGAACAGACAAGAGGACAATTGATTATTTGGGGCGCCTGGTTAATTGAATTATGTCTGATCGACAACTGCATCTCATTAAAAGATAAAGACCATATGATATCTAACTGTACCGTGGCGCCATCTCTTGACGACAAACTAAACCTTGTGTGATTAAATGAAATGCACAAGTTAGTTTTGTCTCGAACACATGCCATGATGGTAGGGTTTTTTCTACGCTCACGGCAACCCTTAGGTTCAAAATCTTTTACCAGGCACTTGTAGGTGTGTTCAGGCAGCTTCACTTAAGAGTCAGTTCCGCACTAAGTTTAACGTATGTAAATACTTATATCACATCGTCATTTAACATCAGGTAACATAGTAAATGAACCACTTGATGGTGATAGAGCCACACTGAAACTGATGGTGGTAGAGCCACACTGAAACTATTACTAATTTCAGCATGAATGGGTCGGCTCGCCCGGAGTAGTACCACCCTTTCATAGAAAACCGACGTGAAGTAACAGTGCTTGCATTGTTGCGTTTCGTTCGGTCAGTGAGAGCGCCGGAGACCCACCTCCCCTCCCCTCTCTTCTCTCCTCTCCCTCTCCCTCCCCTAACCCTTCCCCCCAAGGGTGGCAACGCACTTGCGACTCCTCTGGTGTTGTTAGTGTCCATGGACGGTGGTGATCACTTAACATCAGGTGACCCACCTGTTCGTTTGCCACTTATGACATAAAATATAAATATATATATAACAGATACAATTAAAATGGCTAACAACTCGTAAGGTCCCTTTTAAATTGTCTTGACCAAAATATTTCTCGCCAGCTCCTTTCAATCACAGAGATCATTTCTTAACTATAGTAGTAAGGTTTCACACTCGTTATAAAAAATATTGCAATCCCCGTGATTATGACAGATTTTCCGAACTTCGCACTAAATGTAAAAGTTTAATCTCAAATGACTATAGTAAGTTTATTTTATCTGTTGAAAATGCTCTGGGTCATAATGTCAAATATTTTTGGCGGTTTATTAAATCTCGTAAAGGATACAAAAATATGCCACAACAGATGCGATATGGTGATTTATCTTCATCAGATATTAAAAAAGTATTTGTGAATTATTTTCTAAATATTTTAGCAGTGTTTATGAGGATCATTTTTGCCCTAGTATTGATTTAAGTATTCCTATGAATACACATGTTGTTTTGTCAAATATTACTCTTCAAGGTACCGTATTTGTGAATTATTTTCTAAATATTTTAGCAGTGTTTATGAGGATCATTTTTGCCCTAGTATTGATTTAAGTATTCCTATGAATACACATGTTGTTTTGTCAAAGGTTACTCTCCAAGGTACCAGTATAAATCGTAAGCTAAAACATATTGATCCTTACAAGAGTGCCGGTCCTGATGGAATTCCTGCCAAATTTATCAATACTTGTGCTGATGAACTTACTTTACCACTGACTATTATATTTAACAAATCACTAGATAATGGTATTTTTCCACATGCATTTAAACTGGCATATATTATTCCTATACATAAAGATGGTGATATTTCTAATTGTGAAAATTACAGGCCTATAAGTATAATTTCATGTATAGCTAAAGTTTTTGAATCTTTGGTATATGATCATTTATACTTTCAAATAATCCCCTTCATTTCTGAAAAACAACATGGATTTATTAAGCATAAATATTGTAAAGTATTACTTAAACTCATAAAATCGGATAGAATCGTTACTACATTATGGTTACCATTGTTTAACAATTTTAATTGATAAAATTCGTCACGAACCCACTCTGCCTGAGATATATTATAATCACCTAAGATTAAATATATGCTGTCATTTCTATCATTTTGCATTATGTCACAAACATTGGTAAAAAACGTTTGTAATGATAATGCATGTTTACTATTATGCGGGAAATAACAACAGGCAATATGCAGTGAGCGTAAAGAAGCACGCGCAGTGTTCGGAGGGGAGTGAGGCGAGGGGTGATTATGAACCACAGCCGATGACGTCGAGCCGAGCTCGATGCTCAACCACAGCTCTTCAGTATCGCTAGCCGAACACCAGTCGTCGCGCCGTCGCGCTACGAGCCCGCGGCGCACCGCTATTAAAACTCCGCCACCCCTCACACTCTCACCCGTATACGAACGATCTCGTCTATATACTAATATATTATATAATTATATTATATAATTTAATTATTTTTTATTATTATTAATAGTGTAAGTTAAGTTAAGTTTCTATGTGATAAAGCGTTTTAGGTCTTCAGTTTAGTTTAATTTTTTTTATTATTGTTATTGTATTATCGTTCTTGACTGTTGAATGTTGCTATATCCACAATAAATAAATAAATAAGTAGTATATTGGTATCTAAGGACCTTACTACTACCTACAAAAGTTATAATCTTATTCGTCATATATAAAATAGGTTACAAAATTCAACACTCTCCACAAAATTAGCTCGGTGAAATAGCAAGTCTGGAATAATACATGAATTAAATAATAAGTATTCGAAACCCTTATTCTACTACATAAAACATGAATATCAAGAATGTAAAATCATTGGGAATCCTTCAGTCTAACCTAACAGAATATCATTATAAGTATTAAAGCAAACTGGTATAACAGTCCAAGTTTTTCCCTAATCCCATTATACAGCGATTACAAGATGTAATCTTTACTTTACATCGTAATGTTTCTAAGTCGAAACTTTTCCTCTTGAATTAACGAAATGTATTAATTTTGACAATCATCATTATCATTAGTAGATTTATGAGGATTTTAGCCGCAGAATTGCTTTAGCAGTTATGCTAACCGCAGAAATCTTGCGTTCGACTGATTGTGTGATAAGCGAAAATTATAGGTAAACCTATCTGATTGGGATTCGGATTGCGAAACGTAGGCAATTCTCTTTTACATGGTAGAAAAATTTATGCATAACAATAGGATATATGGTAGCTTCCGTTGTAGTGCAATTAAATTCATTAAACTATTATATAAGTTCGAGATAGAAGAGATAATATAACTTCCTTTTAGAACTTCCTTCCTAGATATTGCCACTGCCAGGTTAGTCTACTTCGCTTACTTCCATAGCCTAATGTCTTATGGCATTCTGCTATGGGGTACGGCTGCTGAGGTAGACACGATATTTTTATGACAAAAACGGGCAGTTCGGGCAATATATAATATGGGACCTCGCGAATCATTAAAAACGAAATTCCAGGAATTCGGTATCTTAACTCTGCCCTCCCAATACATTCTTGATAATTTAATGTATGTCCGGAAAAACTTTGAGAAACTGAATTTAGTTAAAGACCGGCATAATCTAAATACTAGAAACTGTAATAAACTGGTGGTCCCATGTTTCAGACTTAGCAAAACCAGTAATAGTTTTTTAGGTAATAGTGTTAGGTTCTACAATAAAGTCCCAAAGCATGTTACCGATTTGCCGGACTGTAAATTTAAGCGCCATGTCAAACGGGTTTTAGTTTCAAAAGGATATTATAGAGTGGATCAGTATGTGAATGATAGTGATGTCTGGAATTGACTCCTCTCTGTGCATCCACTAAAAGCATTGTATAATGTATTGGAAATATATGTTTAAAAAATGTACCCGCTCGAGTTTCTTGCCGGTTCTTCTCGAT
Organism: Antheraea pernyi; assembly: GCA_015888305.1. Lineage (NCBI taxonomy): Eukaryota > Metazoa > Arthropoda > Insecta > Lepidoptera > Saturniidae > Antheraea > Antheraea pernyi. Next base: position 49,965 of record MU159099.1, on the reverse strand, counting down.
GACTGGGTTGTTTTCCGAACCGGTAGTAGTCTTTGACGTTCATAAGTGCCTTATTAGGGCCTAAACTGAATAAAGGTTGATTTGATTTGATTTCATAACAGAACCATAAAACTTGAGGTTTGTAGTCAAAGGTTTATGGCTTCCTCTCGCTAAGAATTTAAAAAAAATACTATTTCTTCGCCATATTATGAAACTGTAGAATCGTCTCCAGACCAAAATATTTTTTCCAACGATGTCGAGTCACTCAAAAATGATGTGAAATGACATTTACGCAAATAATCATTTTGATCATCAGCTTGTTAAAGATCCACACCAGGGCTACAGGCCTTTTTTCGAAGGCGTATATACCACTTCAGCGTACAATGTATTTACGATTTCAAACTCTGAGAAATCCACAGTTCTGTATTTTACTGCATTCGGTGGCACTTCAAGAACATATCTCAAGATTCCTTGCGATGATTCCTTTACTGTCAACCGATAATGTTACCATTTCAAATTGGTAAGATATAATATAATAAAAGTAGACTTGAAGGTAACGATTCACTACCATTTTTTACTATGCCCTGCTACTAAAATAAATGCTTTCTAGTATGTAGGAATTTAGAAAATCTATTGATATCATCACAGCGATATTTTGTTTCTGTTTGAAGTTACAAATGTATTCCGATTATCACATTAAGACGTTATAAAGCATACTAAACTAAAGCAATTAGAAGTGTTTTTAGGTAGTTTATATGTGAACGTATTTTATTCTTAAAGTAGTATAAACTGACACCATCTTGAATGATTTTGGTGGTGGTAATTTATTTAAAATAATAAGTTGCACCGTTTTATTTGCTACTCTATTATTCTCATACCTATTCCTTAGCTAGATTATAGTTACATAAATGTTTATCGAACTTGCGTCTTATTTTTTTTTAAATCATAGATATTATATTATTTGATAAACACAGTAACTGGCCTCACGACTACGGGTTACAAATTAATCGTGACCTGCCTTTTACAGTTACATCTGTTTTAGTTCTTCCGCAAACCCCGCGAAAATACAGTTTATTATATATCTTAATTTTACATAATGCTTAATATTAAAATTTTAATATTTCGTGTAAAATTGAAGTTCAATTGTAAAAGCAAATTCAACGCGGAGATATCATCTAACAGAAAGCAACTTCCCTGTGGCCACGAAATTGGAGCTTTTACAATTTTCGCATAACGATTTTTACATTCCGAACGGGTTACGTTAGTTACCATAGGTGTAAAATAATAATACATTGGTACATGAGAGACTATGTTCAGCATTGTTGCATTTTTATGCAGTTTATATCTTCGAGGCGTAATTTTATTATGGTTCGTATTTTAAAGTTTCTGAAAACATCATTGTCATTTAGTTAATTCTATCAATTAGGAAGTGTTATGTATTACTTGAGTACAAAATATCATAAAAATTAGTCTAGTAGTTTTTGAGTTAAGTTTATTAATTTCACACAGATAAAAGAAGAAATGTGGTCTCATATTCATATTAACCCCCTTTAAAATCCAAATGTATTGTAAAATTTAGAAAAAAATAAATATACAGATGCATTAACATAGAGAGATGAGTATTTGACAACAATGTCATCTGATTTTAAGTAATAAATTGTTCGAGAGGGGTAATTCGTTGAAATTATAAAAAAACAGGATATGTTGTAAAACGACACGATAAAACTGAAAATTTTGTATTACAAGTAGATTTTTAATTGAAAAAAATACAACAAAAAGTCAACGTCACGCGGTGTTCCCGGGCGTTCAGCCATACCAAGTACTGACTGCGCCCAACGTTACTTAACTTCGAGAACCAGTGTCATCAACACTACGCGACACAGTGCTTCCCCACCACTTTTCGTCACACAAAAAGGTTGGCAATGTATACCTATAGACGCTAGACCACATTTTTTTTGTATTGAATGCAGTAACATAGTTCATTATTTTCTACGATGTTTCATTTTTTTTTTGAACTGACTACGCTATTGATAAGCAAGGTCTTAACAGCGTGTCATCAACACTACGCGACACAGTGCTTCCCCACCACTTTTCGTCATACAAAAAGGTTGGCGATGTATACCTATAGACGCTAGACCACATTTTTTTTGTATTGAATGCAGTAACATAGTTCATTATTTTCTGCGATGTTTAACGATTTGGACCAATAATATTATAACTATATAGATACGTCATAAGCGCTTCAATTGCGCCTTATTAAAACTTGGCTAGTTAGATTATTTTCCACCCGTATCTAAGCAACATATAACTATTTCTTTTTCACCACCGGAATTAAGAATATGCCATCCTACTTCCACATTTTGTCTAAGACAGTACAGTCCAGTACAGTAGGGTTGAAATATTACTTTACGTATGTGTGCGTTATCGTGCCATTTGTTTTGTCAAGATATCATGTAGGTACTGTATCTTTAGCTTATAATATCAATGGTCTGGACTGCATAAGCTTTTGCTAGCGTTACGTAATAACATTTTTTTTATTTCATTTTTCATGGCCCAAAATGTACAGAACAAGCGCGATTTTATCTCACATATTTATATGAGTTGGCTTACAGCCTGAACATTAGTAGGACACGCCATTATTTCTCTACTTTTTGGAACAATAACATCTATCTTTACATATATAGATATTTATAGTCGCTTACGTACGCAGAATCACTTATCAATAATTCGGAAATTTGAATTTGTGTCTGTATTGAACAATTTTGTTGTGATTCAAATTTTAGGCTACTTGTATAAGTTATACTACCTAAGAACATATTCAAAAGGTTTTGAATGGGTTGGCTCGCCCGGGGTAGTACCACCCTCTCATAGAAAACCGACGTGAAGTAACAGTGCTTGCATTGTTGTGTTTCGTTCGGTCAGTGAGAGCGCCGGAGGCCCACCTCCCCTCCCTTCTCCTCTCCCTCTCCCTCCCCTAACCCTTCCCCCAAAGGGTGGCAACGCACTTGCGAGTCCTCTGGAGTTGTTAGTGTCCATGGACGATGGTGATCACTTAACATCAGGTGACCCACCTGTTCGTTTGCCACCTATAACATAAAAAAAAAATTCAAAAGGTAAAATGAATGTTGTCTATTACGAAAAATAGTTTATCGTATTTCAAATATTTTTTCATGTTGCACTGAACAATGGGCTTTTATTAAACATCGGAATGTGTCAAAAGAAGTCCAATTACGGCTTCACATTTCGCGAAAATCAATGGAATTGTTGTAGCATTAAGATTCCTGCTATTTTCATCATATTTTTAATTGTTTTGTTGTATTCATCTCCTATATTTTTGTATTAAAATTATATAAATACGAAAGTGAAATATATGAAGAGATAGGTAATTCATTTGAAACGAGAAGAAGTTTTTAACATTCAATGAATTCACCGTATAAGTGCTGGCAGTAGTCCCAGGAGTACTTGAAACTTGCGAAGTGTAGTTATAACAAGCCCCTGCTTATTTGCACCAACGTTCACCACTTACACTGTTCGCACTTCTCTCTCTGCCTTGCTAAATTTGATAAGAAGCTACAAACGCCGCTTTGGATATTCTCTCCTATAATGAGCTCATATTTGCACTTGGGAGTCCAAGATCTTTAACTAAGGTCTATAGGTATTTTATCGACGTACAACTCACTGTGTATAATGACTAAATTGTCATCTCTGTTTGATTCTTTTGTAAGATCGTAATATTTCTTTTGAAGAGAAAATTTCTTCGATTAAGCGTTTTTTGGTAGAACATTTTTTGGCTAGTGAAGTTGGCATGATTGTAACGTATTCCGGTGCACCAGACTAGCGACGCGTAGTATTGTGGCTTGTGTATATGTAATATTGGTATTTTGTATTGAGATTGCGAAGCCTCTCATATATTTGATTAATTAATTAACTGTAAAAAAAATTGTATACAGTTATTGTTCGTTGTGCCAGTAGATGTGAAAACTAGGCAACAGTTGTAAAAAGGAAATGAATTTAGGAAGACTGTATCCACCACTCACCCGCACTAGGAGATCCTCTTCTTCGGGGTACCCCGGCTTGGTGCGTGGCTTAGATCACTGGTTTCGTAATATTAGGACACAAGTTTACACTGGCACTTGGTTTCTTTTCATGGTTTGTTAGATATCTGTACCGGTGTTGCAATTGTTTATTAACGCAGATCACTCAGAGCGGTTTTGTATGTTGCTAGATTCAAAGGTTAACTCTGTTGCCTTAGAGGGCAACACTTGCTAACGTTTTTAAAGGTACATTCCTTTTAAACGATAAAGTAATATCAAAAAAGATTTGTGCCAACATATAGATTATTACAGATAACAAAGTATGGAATATTAACAAACACAGTTATTATTTTGTTTACAGTTTTCACTTCTGTCGACAGACCTTATGACTGCTTTGACTTTTTTATTTTTGGTGTATAATCTTCGGAGCTTGTGATCCACGAATGCCTTTGAAACTCAAAGGGAAGGTTTATAAAACTATGATAAGACCGTTCATACTGTATGCATCTGAGTGCTGGGCTACGAAAGAGACGGATGAGAGAAAATTACATGTGGCAGAGATGCGAATGTTAAGGTGGATGTGTTGTGTGACTAGAATGGACAAAATTAAGAATGGGTATTTCAGAGGAAGTTTGAAAATAGCACCAGTGACAGAGAAATTGAGGAGTAATAGGTTGGCATGGTATGGGCATGTCATGAGGAGAGATGAAAACTATGTAACTAGAAAAGTGCTGAGGATGATGGTGGACGGATATACGAGTAGAGAAAGACCGAAAAAGGCATGGATAAACTGTGTGAAAAATGATATGTGCGTTAAAGGTGTGAATACTGAGATGACATTTGATAGGAGGGAGTGGAAAAAGAAAACATGTTGTGCCGACTTAGGTGGGATAAGGGTGATGATGAATCTCCGGAGATGTTAGTTCCATATGGTATAGTTAAATCTACCAATAAAGCTCGTTTGAACTTATTTTTAATACTAAAATTTGTCCGGCCTAGCTGTGGAAATACCGAGTTCTACTTGAATTTTGTAGTGTTTTTTATACGTGACAATCATAATAGCCTAGTTAGGAGCGATATCCAGGTTTTCAGGAATATGGTACATACTAATAAGTAAATCAAATGAAATTGAACCTATAATCCATCGAATCATAAATAGTTGGGCACCATCGATATCTACGACTATGCCCATGAAAAAAATGAAATGAAATATATTCTCCCCTCAGACTATTATGAGTATATTTAACTGATTACTTTCAGGAATTATAAATTTCCAATCAGATTAAATGGGTAAATCCGCTTCTGTACTGCGAATGAAAATGAATTTTCGATTAATTCATAAAGTACTAGTTTCAATTAACGGTTTCGTCTCTACGAGTATAATATTTATGAAAACCCTAGCTGTTCCCGTGGTTTTCCTCGTGTGAATCGTTTTGAAGGTTTTTTCTTATCTAGCCTTCTCGGTATGACATTGTTTTATCTTTACTATCTATACCTCTATACTAATATTATAAATCTGAAGAGTTTGTTTACTTGAATACGCTAATCTCAGGAACTACTTACCGGTCCGAATTGAAAAATTATTTCAGTGTTAGATAGCTCATTCAAGGCAGCAGATATATATCATCACGTTAACCCTAAAATGATAACCTACGTCGCAAAGGTGCCTGCATCAGAAATATATTGCCGTATTTTTTTGTCCTTCGCGTGTATTTCCACGTCCATCTCAGTCAACTCAGTCGTCAGTTTGCCCTTTCACGGGACAACTGTTTGCATACTGTAAGTACTATGGTTTGATTTATATGACGAGTCTGTGCGCTCGCGAGGCGTATGGTTATCTTTTGTGAAGCTTTTGAGTTAATTAATATTGCAGTTGTAACGATTCAAAGCTTATTTGTAAATGTCTTTTATTTGGTTTTAGGAACGATATATTATATATATTATGTCTGCATTATAATCACATAGGAGAACGTTAGTCGAAAATGAAATTTGAGCTTTATGCGTTTATAGATGTCTGTGAAGTTGGCATACAAAGATATCGGAATCGTGAAACAAAAGTTTTAGGAACGATATATTATATATATTATGTCTGCATTATAATCACATAGGAGAACGTTAGTCGAAAATGAAATTTGAGCTTTATGCGTTTATAGATGTCTGTGAAGTTGGCATACAAAGATATCGGAATCGTGAAACAAAAATGAGTTCTGATATTCAAATCAATAGTTCTGGAGTTCCTGAAAGTTAGGAAAATAGTTCTGCATATTAAGACCCTATAAGGGCATAAGACATATGGGGGTGCCAACTTCACGCAGCATACAAAGGTCGTGACAGAGGAGTTCTGAAGGGAGTTCTGGGCTTCTTTTCAATAGTTCTGGAGTTCTTTGCAGTATGAGCAATAGTTCTGCATAATTAAAGCCATGGCAGCCAATTGAAAATTACACCCTATAAGTATGAAAAAAATCAACTCTCGATTTTTGAATAGTTCTAAGGAGTTCTGGGCTCCTTTACAATAGTTCTGGAGTTCTTTGCAATATGAGCAATAGTTCTGTATAATTGAGGCCATGGCAGCCCATTGAAAATTACACCCTATAAGTATGAAAAAAATCAACTCTCGATTTTTGAATAGTTCTAAGGAGTTCTGGGCTCCTTTACAATAGTTCTGGAGTTCTTTGCAATATGAGCAATAGTTCTGTATAATTGAGGCCATGGCAGCCCATTGAAAATTACACCCTATAAGTATGAAAAAAATCAACTCTCGATTTTTGAATAGTTCTAAGGAGTTCTGGGCTCCTTTACAATAGTTCTGGAGTTCTTTGCAATATGAGCAATAGTTCTGTATAATTGAGGCCATGGCAGCCCATTGAAAATTACACCCTATAAGTATGAAAAAAATCAACTCTCGATTTTTGAATAGTTCTAAGGAGTTCTGGGCTCCTTTACAATAGTTCTGGAGTTCTTTGCAATATGAGCAATAGTTCTGTATAATTGAGGCCATGGCAGCCCATTGAAAATTACACCCTATAAGTATGAAAAAAATCAACTCTCGATTTTTGAATAGTTCTAAGGAGTTCTGGGCTCCTTTACAATAGTTCTGGAGTTCTTTGCAATATGAGCAATAGTTCTGTATAATTGAGGCCATGGCAGCCCATTGAAAATTACACCCTATAAGTATGAAAAAAATCAACTCTCGATTTTTGAATAGTTCTAAGGAGTTCTGGGCTCCTTTACAATAGTTCTGGAGTTCTTTGCAATATGAGCAATAGTTCTGTATAATTGAGGCCATGGCAGCCCATTGAAAATTACACCCTATAAGTATGAAAAAAATCAACTCTCGATTTTTGAATAGTTCTAAGGAGTTCTGGGCTCCTTTACAATAGTTCTGGAGTTCTTTGCAATATGAGCAATAGTTCTGTATAATTGAGGCCATGGCAGCCCATTGAAAATTACACCCTATAAGTATGAAAAAAATCAACTCTCGATTTTTGAATAGTTCTAAGGAGTTCTGGGCTCCTTTACAATAGTTCTGGAGTTCTTTGCAATATGAGCAATAGTTCTGTATAATTGAGGCCATGGCAGCCCATTGAAAATTACACCCTATAAGTATGAAAAAAATCAACTCTCGATTTTTGAATAGTTCTAAGGAGTTCTGGGCTCCTTTACAATAGTTCTGGAGTTCTTTGCAATATGAGCAATAGTTCTGTATAATTGAGGCCATGGCAGCCCATTGAAAATTACACCCTATAAGTATGAAAAAAATCAACTCTCGATTTTTGAATAGTTCTAAGGAGTTCTGGGCTCCTTTACAATAGTTCTGGAGTTCTTTGCAATATGAGCAATAGTTCTGTATAATTGAGGCCATGGCAGCCCATTGAAAATTACACCCTATAAGTATGAAAAAAATCAACTCTCGATTTTTGAATAGTTCTAAGGAGTTCTGGGCTCCTTTACAATAGTTCTGGAGTTCTTTGCAATATGAGCAATAGTTCTGTATAATTGAGGCCATGGCAGCCCATTGAAAATTACACCCTATAAGTATGAAAAAAATCAACTCTCGATTTTTGAATAGTTCTAAGGAGTTCTGGGCTCCTTTACAATAGTTCTGGAGTTCTTTGCAATATGAGCAATAGTTCTGTATAATTGAGGCCATGGCAGCCAATTGAAAATCACTCCGTGTAAGTATGCAAAAAAACTATGAAAAAAAAACAACTCTCGATTTTTGAATAGTTCTAAGGAGTTCTGGGCTCCTTTACAATAGTTCTGGAGTTCTTTGCAATATGAGCAATAGTTCTGTATAATTGAGGCCATGGCAGCCAATTGAAAATTACACCCTATAAGTATGAAAAAAAAACAACTCTCGATTTTTGAATAGTTCTAAGGAGTTCTGGGCTCCTTTACAATAGTTCTGGAGTTCTTTGGCAGCATACAAAGGTCGTGACAGAGGAGTTCTGAAGGGAGTTCTGGGCTTCTTTTCAATAGTTCTGGAGTTCTTTGCAGTATGAGCAATAGTTCTGCATAATTAAAGCCATGGCAGCCAATTGAAAATTACACCGGGTCTTTATATGCAGAACTATTTTCCTAAATTTCAGGAACTCCAGAACTATTGATTTGAATATCAGAACTCATTTTTGTTTCACGATTCCGATATCTTTGTATGCCAACTTCACAGACATGTTATATAGCTATGTTATCATACAAGCCGATGTCCGCCAAGACCGTTTGTTTATTATCACTGTGTGATGAGGAAGGTGTTCTATATCCAATAACTGGTATGCTCAAAATAATTATGTATTATAATCTAGCCAAGGGAGACGTGGAAACTTTCGGCCATATGTGCTTTTCGATGGCGTATTCAAGGAAAACGAATAGATGGCCAATGACTATGTTTTATGGCATATTGAACATAAGTTTTGTCAACTCTTACGTGATACACTAACACAATGTCATATCAAAACATGACAAGGCCTTGAATAGAAGAGAATATATGAATAAACTTTCTACACAGCTAGCTACTCCATGATTGACAGAGAAACTAGAGACATCTACTTTGCCCAGACATGTTCTGAGTATCATTGAAAATATTATTCGAGAACCCTCTGTATAGGGTCGTAGAATACAAGAAGAGGAACTATCACGGTCAACCATCAAAGAAGACGGTACTTTACTTTTAAAAATAAAATAATGTCAATCTGTACTAAGTACAAATGAACTTTTTGTGGCAGCAAAAATTGCGTTTGCCATAAGTATATTTTAAAATTTTTAAACATTATGACAGATATTTTAAACTGATTATATTATACTCAAACATCTTATAAGAAAAAAAAACTGTTATTTTCATAAGATCATTGTAAGTGATTTTGTTATTGAAGCATAAGGCTGCCGATGTTCGTTACTTTTTCGTAGAGGTCTACTCATTTAGTTTTCAATTATTTGAAATATACAAATTAAAGTAAAAATGTATTTTATTTTCATAATTTTAAAGATACCTTTTAATATAATAACATAAACTTTAATCAATTAAAACACGTATTATAAATGAGTGCGCCTTTGAAGCGTATGGTTTATCTTTAATGTATGCCGTGGCATGGTTATCTTTCTAGGGTTAAGACCAATATGAGTAGAACATGAATGAAAAATGTTTCAAAATCGAGGATTTTTTTCCTTTTGAGATCTTTCGTTGCGTGTTAGCGTTAGCCCAAAGTCACTTTTTAGAAACTATTTTATATAAAAATCCTTATTGGAGGACCTTTTCTTTCTGTAACTACTACCTGTTTTTAATTCAGGGATCAAATTGTATATTGTGATGGATTGAAATATTAATTATATCATTATTATAATTACATACTACTTTATGAATATTAATAGCATATCATAACAAAACATTATAAATAGCATGTAAATATGTGAAGTCTCTTTTCAACCACCAGACTAGGCCCCCCTCGGCAACTGCTCAAGCCTAGGTCCGTTCCCTCGGCGTGGAGCCCTTGAGTACGCTGCTCGCGCGATACAGTGACACAAAATCTTACATCACCGCGACAACATTACACATATCACCTCCACACACGTGCACGCATACACGCTTACACATGCAAGTGGAAGGGTTTTATCTTTTTTCCCTTATCAAACTGAAATAGTTTAGAATATTATCCGATACGAAATATATATAAGAGTTCTTGAGTTATGTATGCTTGGTACACATATATGTTTCAACAACTCATATATGTATGAATAGTTAGCTTAGCTTACATAGGTCGCGAATTGCATGTATCAGGCAACAGCCAAAGCCGAGGAGTGCCGCGCACCCTTGAGCTAGTTGTCAAAATAAAATCGGCTGAGTGCCTTAAGCGCTCGCCTTAGTAGTCCAGTGAAGCTATTAAGACCTTGCTTGGTCAATAGCGTAGTCAGTTAGAAAAATCTCTTTTCAATGCTTCAGTGATTGGTTTTTCAAAGGATATAAAATACGTGTACGTTAGTTTTAAAACGCTCACTATACCCTCTCCTTATCTCTCACTTCAAAACTAGTAGTAATAATTTCTTTCCCTCTTTCCCAACCGTCGTTCGTAACAAAATACCAACAACATTACAAATTCATAAATCTTCAGTAGCACAATTTACAGTTTGTATAATTTATAATAGTTATGAGGCAGTTCGTTTAATCTCCTATCCGCGAAACTTTAATGGCGAAACGCTAAGTATGCAAAACTGGAACAAAAGTATCCGTTTATCAGCTTTCTCGTTGCAGTTTCGCGTATTTATTATGGTCTACGTTATAGGATTCTGAAGAATTTCTCCTTTGGTCAATTTTATACGTTCTCCTTTATTAGAATTTGCTGAGTAGATACGATAAATGGATTAATTAGGACCACCAAATACTGGGTTTTATATGTCTTTAGGCGTGTATACGCAGTAATCGAGTGAGGTAGAGTATATTATATAATACTAGCGCGCCGAGCGGACGTTGTCCTGCGTTGATAATAAATATATATATCTACCTGCGACCTGCTGGGTATAATTGTGAATCTAAACCATTCTGGGATCCACTGGAACACGCACACAAATTTCATCAAAATCGGTTCAGCCGTTTAGGAGAAGTTCAGTGACATACACACGTACAGAAGAAATTTATATATAAAGAAAAACAATTACTACTTAGTGTTTCCCTTATTAGCGTACCAGTCATATAACCTAAAAATTGTGATAAGAATTGGGATTTACGTTGGTCAGAAAATGAACATTCTTTAGTAATTGTAGTTTTTTATATAAATATAGGATGACGATAACACATAGAGTCTACATAAATTTAAGTTATATACGACTGTAAGTAGAATGATATACATTGTTCGTAGATGCACAGAACTATTGACATTACACCTTTTCATAACATAGTGAATTCCGATTTAATCGACGATTATTTTTATTATCAGTATATTAGTTATCTAGGTAGTCTAGTGGTTTGACCAGTAGAATATCATTCCGATGCCCTCAGGTTGAACTCCGGCAAGTACCAACGAATTTTTCGGAATTCGCTTATATTTACTTATGTAAATTGGCAAATCGGCTGATGATGAATGAAAACATTGTGAAGAAAGCTGAACCTGGGAAATGTTCTATTGATCTTTTAGTTTGAAATCCCTAATACGTCGTGGGTTGGCGCGGTGGCTATGCCCATACCTTCCTTCGGGAAGACACCCATGGCCCTGCAGTGGATCTTGTCAGGCTGATAAATATTTTCCAACCTTACTTCAAAAGGTTTTAACAATTTTACACGTATTTCTTATATGATAAAAAAGTCATAAATAATCGAAATCCCATTACAATTCGATGGACACTTATTAATATCAATTTAATTAAACGCTATAGCCTGTAAATGGGACCACTCATACCCCCTCCTAAAAATCGCAGGAACTCGGTTTCACAAAAACAATGAAATTTGCCACTAACTTTATACAAAAGCTGTTTATAAATAATAAGTTTAAAATATAAGACGGAACAGAGGAAATTCTCTTAAATTAATTTAAATTTAATAATATTTAAAAAGAACTTGACAAATAATAAAGTATTAAGATATTTATAATTTGTATATCTATATATTAATACGTTAAGCCCAAACTTTGTATCCCTTTTTGAGAGAAATGCGCGAACGGATGAACGTGAAACTTGGCATAGTTAAAGTTTATAAGGAGGAGAAGTGCATGAAATTTGGCGTAGTTAAAGTTTATATGGAGGAGAAGTGCAGAAAGTTATTTATGTTATAATATGCATTAGAAGTACATTAAACTACTGTTTCAATTTTACACAACATATACACACATGTAAATAAAAAAGACATTTTGACATCTGTCAATAAAGGACTTCAAAAAAGGTTGTGAAGGAGGTTGCTATGCTCGACTGTTATTTTACTCTTACGTTCCAATTACCCTTTTTCATTCTATATTCAATTTTAAAAAATCAATGGTCGAATGTTGACCACTGGGCGCCCACTAGTAAAGATAACATCGTCTGATCGATCCCCATTAATGTTAGAACGGCACACTTATCTGCATTCTTGCTTAAAAAAACTTCGTGTATCGGTGTGTACACATGGAAGAAGTGTAACTTTTTTTACTTATGTGTATTAAATTACATATATGAGAATGCTCATACACTATATACTATCCGAAATCCCGTACTATGAATACTTAACCAAATGATGAGTAATTGACTCATTTTGGTATTAGATGTACACACATAATTATGGAAACTCTTACAGATTCTCAAAATATAATATAAACATATTATACATAAGTACATAGCTACGCAATATTTTTATATACTACGCATATCGTCAGGTGTTCGGAAATGGTAAACAATATATTGTTTGGTCTACGAGATTAACCTCTAGGCACAACATTGGTCGTCTACGACGTAAATATGTTAACACTGCGACACCAATCCCTGGAAATAGTGTCAGCAATTCTGCGACGTCATGTGTAAGTACTGCAGTAAGTAAGCAAGACCACATGAAACTGGCAAAATTTTGTAAACTTTTGTTACTCCCCGTTAAATACGATGTGCAAAAATGATATTGGTCTATACTAATATTATAAAGAGGTAAAGTTTGTGAGGTTGTAGGGGGTAATCTCAGGAACTACTGTTCCGATTTGAAAAGAATTTCAGTGTTATTATATAGCCCATTTATCAAGGAAGGTTATAGGCTATATATCATCACGCTAATATCCAAAGGAGCGGAGCATTAATGAAGAATGTTACAAAATCGGGGTATTTTTTCCTCTTGAGAGCTTCCCCTGCGTGTTACCGTTAACCCAAAGTAACTATTCCACGTGAACGAAATCGCGGGCTGAAGCTAGTCAATAATATTAAAACTGATTGAATTTTAGCAGACACAATGACAAAAGTCATTCAAAGATAGTCAAATAGGCTGTGAGAAAATTTAAATCGTAGCTTAAAGTGACTGCACTTTGCCTGATGATAAGCACAGTACAGTCCAAAAACAACGGCGACCACCGAGTGACACTCTATCCATCGCTGGTCGCCGCTGTCATGCCGGCCTGCGAATAGCTGGATATGCACAGGCTGATCTCGAAACGCGACACGCGGAAGTGAATCACTATGACAGGCTTTTTCGCCATATACATGGTGGTTGCGACCCAATCGGGCTGTAAAACCCTACCACCCCGCATAAATGATTTTGAGATGCAATATATACCAAAAAAATTTAAGCAGATCACTAACATCTGATAGAAAATGATTGCTTACAGCCTCATGATCAACGATAATACATGGTCTGATATACTCTCCCATGAGTACGAACTACGTTGCCAATTCGTTATTGCTCTCTAAAGCGTCCCTGAAGTCATTTGGTCTGACCACGTTGCGGACCGAACGGTCACTCCGGCATCGATCATTTCGCGAGCATACATCAAGACCCACATTTTACGATGGGTGTATTTAAATAATAATTCTGGAATATAAAAGGACTACATTCAAGGGTAGTTACAATCAACAACATGCACTGTGTATCATAGAAATAACAATAAAATATCGCTTAAAAGTTACACAACAAAATATGATTATTGCGTGGATTATTTCGAAGTAAAATTTATTTTAGGTGCGAATTGGATTTTATGCAACGAAAATGTGTTACGAAAAAGGGATAGCTACCATTTTATATAGGTTTTAGGCTGTGAAAGAATGGGATAGTATATTCTTAATGAACTCGAAATATATACAAAGAGAAAGAGAGAGAAACTTCAAAATCTATAGCACATTATTTTCTGTTTAATCGTAGTGACTATTGCGCACTTCTAAAAATTATTCTGTGTCATGTATATTAACATTGTCAGTATATATTAAAATAATACCGCTAAGATTCACTTCTAGCGCGTGTAAAGTACACACAACTTTTTTTTAAATATAAAATGTATCTGCCGAGTTTTTTTCTAAATATATATATCATAAGGGCCAAACGAACAGGTGAGCCACCTGATTTCAAGTGACCACCACCGTCCATAGATACTAGTGACACTAGACCGTACTCTGACTGACCGAACGAAACGCAAGCACTGTTACTTCACGTCGGTTTACTGTGAGAAGGTGGCACTACCCCTGACGAGTCGACCCATTTATACTGAAACCAGTAATAGTTTCAGTGTG
>MU159099.1:15359-27699 GCA_015888305.1 Antheraea pernyi | reverse complement strand
TTTGTCTGCATGAAATTTAGCAAAATTTCAACTCATTCTTTATTTTTAATGAGAGAAATAATTATCAGCTTATTGTTTACAATTCGGCATTATAATTATTAATAACATTAATGATATAGAGGTCTTCCTAAAAATATCTTAGATTATAAACGTATTACGTAAAGTGTTCCCTAATACAATTTCTTGCGGAACAGACGAACGTTTATTTTTTGTATAGTCACAAAATCTTAATTATAATAATGGCAATGTATGTATATTAAATATAATGTAGATGTAAATCTTAATAATAATATTTTAAGTTATTGTTTCGTTAGTTCCTTATACAGGGTAAGTGAGCACTAAGGTAGTTATATGGTGGGTTAAGGTTCCAAATGTGTTGTTGATGACAAACCTCATTCGGTACGCTTTTTGTATTTATATATCTACTGTACACGTTACATGTTACTTTTAGTGGCGTGCGCGACTTACAATTGTCTTTAAAGAGCATTTTAGAATTGTACATAGTCTCACAATTCTATAATTCTTTAATACGATTTAAAATAAACGCGTGCGGAGCTGCGGGTCCTGCTAGTTTACTCAATAAAAGTAATATTTTCAAGGTTTGGTAATGGCTATTCAATTTTATTTTATCTCCAAAAATTTGTCCCATACCACGACGTATTGGCTAGTGTGGGGATTATAGCTATACCTTCCTTCGATAAGAAGCATACGTTGCGACTCTCATATGCAGATATTATTTTTTATTAAATTTAAGTGGACCGGGATATAATACTATAATTTGTGATTTAATTATCATTATAAATAATAACTATCAAATTGTACTTTATGTGCAGATTATCCATTACAAACATGCGTTATTTTAGTTATTGTAATACATAAACTACAGAAATTCCAAATGCAAACTACCGTTTACAATAACTCTTCAAATATAATAAATAGCTACGTTCGTGAAAATTATACCTTTGAGGCAAAAGCGATCCCTTTCTAATTGGTTAACTAGTGACTAAATTGTCTATTATAATAGAGTGCACTGAACAGATTACAACAGCAGAAAGGTTAAACGAACCTTTTTATCTAATTAAGAATGTATCCAACAGCGGTAACAAAAGTTATCTGACGCCACAACCGGTCAAGGTATTCTAAATCGGTTGTTATTAAGCTTATATTAAAATTAATAATTTTATAAGATCCTACATCAGTTGTACTTAGTATATCGGTTTTTGTATTAAAGTTTTGTATGTAATATGCCAACGGAACATTTCAACTATTTAACATACTTTAATATTAGTTCGAATAATCACTCGACCCTTAAGAAATATCTGATAATAGTATGATTTTTTTATAAGCACTTAAGTAGACGTTACTTCTCACTTTCATCTGGAATTTATAGGCCTCTACCACGTGTATCTGTATCAAAAAACGTTTGATTTTATTTACGTGACCTGTGTGAAATCAAACTCTTTTGTTGCAAGGAGACGTGGCAGGGCCTATAATTTTTTTTTTTTGATTGATTCTTTCAAAGCAACTCGTTTAACAATCAAATTTAGAATTGGTAAGAGTGACGTTTAAAAAAGACTAAGAGTGACGTTTAAAAGAGACAAATATAAACATCTATAGGATTTCACGTGTGCGGGAATGGGTTAGAATACATTTTACAGTGTTTCTTATGACTTTTCTACGTGTTCGTACGTGCTTGTGTACGTTTGCGTATTACGAAGTCTTGGGAAAAGGATTCACAATCATCGTGGTATATTGTCCACGTGTTACCTTTTTTGTAGATTTCACTTCGACTACATGTTTTATACGCACACCTTTCTGCATGCGTATTGCTTTGTCACGTTTTTTTTTTCGAACTGACTACGCTATTGATCTATCAAGGTCTTAACAGCTTCACCGGACTACTAAGGCGAGCGTTAAAGGCACTCAGCCGATTTTATTTTGACAATTATTTAGCTCTAGGGTGCTTTGTCGCAATTATAATGTAAGTAATCTTAATAATTGTTCTGTATAATAGCAGTTCGTTAACCGGTACATATGTCATACAAACAGCTGTTTTTTGTGAGGAGAAATCTATATCAGTTATTCGCCGCTACTAGAACATTAATATAATATTAGATATTAACATTTAATGAACAGCCGATTTTATACATTTGAAAGCTCCATCCTAAAGTTCTAGTTTCGATAATTAAACAGTGTTCACGGTAATTAATTCGCCTTTTTAATTAAAGAGAGAATAATCACAACATATCGCTACCTTCTACCTACGTAATAATCTACCTTATAATAAATAACCTTTCTGTAGCGTAAAGTTGCTTCACAAGGTACTTAAAAACTTAAGAATCATTGCCTGACTACCTTATTACCTATTACCTGATTACCTTAAAAGATGGAGTGACTAATTTGTGTTTTTTTCCAAAAATTCTTTTAATAGTTTAGAAATTCTAATCACTTTAGTTGACTACGAACATACTTTACATTTTTTGGAGCTCTATTGGGACGATGATGTTATTTATTGCAATCTCTTGTCTAATTCACATCTCACATGTCGTAATCAGCTTGAACTGCTCGATTTTGTGCATAGTATGTGTCTTAGTTTCTGACTCCAATAGTAATATACTCTAGGCTATTTCAATATGAAACTAAGAGAGAAACAACATTTTAACAAACGCTCAACGAATTTAGAAATTAAGCTATTTGACACAATACCTTTAATGAAGCATTACCCGTAGCAAATTAAGCTTTCGAATACCTGTGGTATCAGTTATTAAAAATAATTAGTTTTAAAAATAGTTTATCATGTTACACCGTTATATGTAAACCACTAAGGTCATTAAAGAATATCTGTAATAGCATTCTGAACATATTGACTTATAAGTTCCCTCTTTTATTTCATTTGACGTGATGATATATAGCCTATAGCTATAGCCTGCCTGGATAAATAAGCTATCTAACACTGAAAAAATATCAAATCGAATCAATAGTTCTTGATATTAGCGCCTTCAACCAACCAAACAAACCCTCTAGCTTTTTAATATTAGTGTCAATGAATCCCACTTAAATAAAATATCTTAAAAATCCATCAGAATTTTCTATCTATATAGACTACTAGCGGACCCGGTAGATGTTGTCACGCCCTGGTTATGAAAAAATCCTTAAGAAATGACATACTAAAACGTTCCTCGTGAATCACTCTATCCACTGGTGACAACCGAATGAAAATCCGTTCAGTAGTTTTTGAGCTTATGGCGAACAGACAGACAGACAGACGCGGTAGGGGACTTTGTTTTATACTATGTAATGATCTAGCCTTGGATTGCCATTAATTAATAATTATTGCAATCATTACAGTTTTTTTTTCGATATTTACGAGTTTCTTTCTGTGTCTTCAAAATCCAAAATGAGACAATGCTCTTAAACATGTTCCCTTTTCAAGAAAAAAAAGATTTTCCAAATCGGTTCACAAGTATCGTAGTCATGGTGTATTAAACACATTAGTGGTACATTAAAAAATACAACCGAATTAAAAATGTCCTCTTTTTGAAGTCACTAAAAACCTTAAAGTGATATAATACTTCACTTAGATCAATGAGAGCATTAGATTATTTATGAATATAGCCAACTTCGTTATTGAGAATACATTAAAGTAATTATTTCTATTAACCAAAAAAATAATTAGAAACGTGACAAAATTCCCAACAAAGATAACAGAATTCAGACACTAGGAAGGACCCAGACGTGATCTTTAGGAACTCTTTAATGACCATTATATTAGGTATGAATTTTCCATTTGACAAAATTGTTCTATAAAGTTGTCACGATTGGTTCTACTACAAGTGCAATTGGTGTATACAAAGAAAAAAGTTTACCACACGATATAATAAGTTATACGAGTTTTGTAGCCTAAACATTAAACATTTATAAACGAGTTTACCTGTACAATTGCTATAATAGTGGTGATAAAAAAAGATAAGATTACAAGCAACGTGCGTACATTAAGAACTCTGATGCCCCACATTGTAACATATGAGCGATATTGAAGTAACATGAATAGATTTTGTATCTCAGCGCGCTCGCGTTCATCTGAAATTCAAAGTAAATCAACTAAATAATGATACATTAATAATTATGCCTCCCTTAATATTTCGAAATTTACAATTTCGATACTTGAAGTTAGTAAAAAGTTAATAAATATGACCTTATACTTTTCGGTTCGTTTTTTAAGGCAGTTTTTTACTGCAATAGATGCAATAAATGCTTAATTCTTGCTATCATAGATATTGTGTCTAATACTACTTGTATTTATCCATTGTCTATACTTCTATATTAATATTATAAAGTGGTAAAGTTTGTGAGTTTGTGAGATTGTAAGGGGTAATCTCAGGAACCTCTAAACTGATTAAATTATTTTACCAATAGAAAGCCACATTATTTGTGAGTGTCATAGGCTATATAATAACCCGAAAAATATAAAGACTTTTCTGTGGTAGTCGGATTTGTAAAGTAAGTCGGAGAAAATACGGTCGAACAAAACGTTTCTTACGAACGCTGCCTTAACGATAACAGATATATGATTGAGTTCTAGAGAAAAGTTGTAAAGCTTGATAATGCCTACAAAATGTTACCACATGCCTAACTTTTATGTTTAAGTCAAAAATAGTTTTTTATATTAAAAAATAATTTAAATCGTTAAGTGACGTTTATTGGTCAATTATCAACAACAATTATGAATTCTTATCCATATGTAATGATATAATAACTGAGCCACAGCAGGACATGGCTGAGTCAGCTAGTTTTATATAGCTGACTTTTGCCCGCGACGTTGTCTTATGCACTTTATTTCTAGATTAAGAATACTTTATCGTCTTTTCTGTGCCCCTGAGAATATTTATGATGATTATCACATATTTCATACTGATCGGTGGAGTAGTTAAAACATGCATGCAAGTAGTTAAAAGCGTAACAAACAAAGATACTCACATTTTGTTCTTAACACCTGAATCGGAACACCTCATGTTAAATCACCACCATCCATATACACTTGCAACACCAGGGGATTTTCAAGTGCGTTGCCAGCCTCTGTTTAGGGGAGGGGGGAAAAGGGAAGGGGAGAGAAGCAGAGAGAGGGGAGGTGGGCCTCTGGCGCTCTGACTGACCGAACGAAACGCAACAATGCAAGCACTGTTACTTCACGTCGGTTTTCTGTGAGAGGGTGGTACTGCTCCGAGCGAGCTAACCCATTCATGCTGAAACTAGTAATGGCTTCAGCAGAGCTCTACCACCTCTACCATATTCGCATTGATAATATTAGTAACGATATATAGTAGACATTATAAGACCAGTCATGCTGTATGTACCTGAGTGCTGGGCTACGAAAGAGACCGATGAAAAAAAGTTACATGTGGCAGAGATGCGAATGTTAAGATGGGAGTGTGGTGTAACTAGAATGGATGAGATTAAGAATGAATGTATCAAAGGAAGTTCGAAAATAGCATCAGTGATAGAGAAGTTGAAGAGTTAACATGGTACGGGCATGAAAACCATGTCACTAGAAAATTTTTGAGTATGATAGTGGGTGGATATAGAAGTAGAGGAAAACGGAAAAAGATATGGCTGGATGTGTGAAAAATAATATATATGTGAAAAGTGTGACTACTGTGATTACATCCGATAGGGGAGAATGGAAAAACAAAACATGTTGTGCTGACCCTACTTAGGTGGGATAAGGGTAAGAAGACGATAATCAACCAATTTCGACTTCATTGAAATTATAGTATCACATATAAAATATTACAGCTATCTATTACCTTTATTATTTAACCATTTAATGTAATTTTCAAACGTGAACGTAATCCTTTTGAAAATCACTCAAAATTTTTATTACTAACATCTAAGATGAAGCAACCTGTATACCAGCTTACATTACCACCTTCACTTTTAAAATAAAAACAGCAACGTAAACACTATTACTAATATAACATACTTCCACATTCGTACACTGTAACATTTTATTAACTTCACTGTATAAATTATATCGTTTTATAGTTAGATACTGTTTTTTAAAATAAAAACTTCTTAGGCACGTTGAGCAGTATTTTTTTGGTAGGAGATATTGTTTTGCATCATGCGTTATTAAGCATGACCGACTGTATTGCGCTTACGTCAGGCTAGTGACGCGAAGTATAATGGCCTGTGTACATCTAATATTTATATTTTGTACTGAGATTGTGTAATCCATTATATACAGTGATCGTATAATTAGAAACACTACCAACGGTCCTTGACATTACGTAAGATACTTCAACGCAATCGTTTTTATTTCGAAATTAATTAATAAATAGGACAGCAATATGTTCAACGATTTAACATTTATTAGAAAAACAATATAAATCCCACTACTAAAGTGTAGTTTCAATATTACGTTACGGACAAACATTTCAATCAGTTTTAAGGTATAAACAATAATGGTCAACTAATTAGAAACAACAATGAAAAAGTATAAAAAACAATATTTGTTTAATTAATAGTATTGTTATTTACGAAATAGCTACTATCCACTGCCTACCAATAGTTATAATTAATATTTAGTGGCGTATCCCTTGTTTTCAATAACAGCACTGCAACGATGTTGCATTGATTCAATCCATTTCATAGAGTTTTCAATGATTGGGGATTGGGTATGATAGGGCATTGAATTCCATGCTTTATATAGTTCGTTTTGACTGGTGTTACGTTTGTTTGTTGTTTTTAACAATATACCAGAGGTTTTCTATCGGGTTTAAATCCGGACTATTTGCTGGCTAGTCTAAAACGGACATACGCTGTTCGCTAAGGAAACATTTGACGCTATTGACCGTATGTTTAGGGTCATTATCACGCTGAAAGATCCAGGTTACTGGCAAATGGTCGTCCGAGTAGGGAATCATTGTGTGCTCTGAGATATTTATGTATTGCCATTGATCCATTGTACCTTCAATCTTCCGAACGGGTCCAACCAACTCCACATCCGGAAAAACACCCCCAAACTTTAATGTTACCGCCACCGTGCTTGACTATACTCCTAGTGTATTTATAATTAAAAGCATTGCTTACAGGACGTCTAACATAACGCTTTCCATTGAAATTTACCATTTTTATTTTCGTTTCATCTAAAAAGAACTCTTTTTCCATTCTCGTACCGTACAATTAACATATTTTTTAGCGAATAATAATCGCTTCTCTCGGTGTTGCTTGTTAAGAAGCGGTACCTTTCGAGAGATTCTTCCAAGCAACTTAGCTTTCACTAATCCTAGGCGTATCAGTCTTGACGAGATGTTTCTCGGGTCATCAGGCGAAAAAACTTCATTTTTAATCTGGTTGGAGCCTTTAATTGGGTCTTTTTTTAGAAACACGAACGATTAGAGTATCATCTCTGGGACAGGTTCTTCTTGGCCGAGCCTTTCTAAGAACATTATCAACAGCTCCATGTGTTTTTTAATGATCAATTGCATTAAAAACTTTCTTAACAGAACAATTTAAATGCTCAGCTATTCTTCTGTACGCCCACTTATGATCTATATGTAAACTAACAATTATTTTCCTAGTTGACGCGTCACAACTTTCATATTTGCTCATTTTGAACAAAATAAAATTCAGATTAAATATTGAATTGCCGCCAAAATAATAGAAAAAGCCAAGAAACAAATGTTATTCTCCAATGTCATAAAAAGAATAAGCTATGGAAACTTTTTAAAATGTTTCTCATTAGGCGTCCAAGCGACCGGTAACAGAAAATAAACTCCTACATGTGTAAGACTCATTTTGCAATTAAAAGTAAGATATGTTTTATATGTTATGCATATATGTTTTTTTTATTTTAGTGGCTATATTATTGCATGATTATAATTTATTAAATATGTATATTTTTTACGAACATTTGTACGTTGACGCTAACCGAAACGAGGATCAGTGTCTACTGAGGCCATCAAGGTCTACCTACGTGAGAATCTTCAAACTCATCTCCGCTGAGTTCGAACCCGCATCATTACATTATATTTTCTTTATTCATAAGAAGTGTTTCTAATTCGTATAATTAGCTTCGCTCGCGTGGAATAGATACTTTAGGCTAACGCTAACGCGAAGCGGCAGCTCTTAATAGGAACAAAAACCCGATTTCACAAAAAATTCTTCATTGGGGCTTATTTGATTGATTAATAGATTGTATAAAGATGTATATAATTATTGTTCAGAGTATAAATATATGTGAAAACCAGATTAATGTATTAATAATTTCAATATACAAATTATAAAATTTAAATGATTCACACTATAATTAATTTAAAAATTCAAAGGAGGACACATTCTATCGTTTTGAGATTTCCCTTCTGTCGGCAGCCCTTATGACTGCCTCGATTTTTTTAAATTATTTATTTTATTTTATGAGGGCAGGAAAACAGGATTAGAGAAAGACCGAAAAATGTATGGATAGATTGTGTGAAAAAGAGTATGTGTATAAAAAAAAGGTGTGAACACTGACATGACATCTGACAGGGAAGAGTGGAAAAAGGAAACGTGTTATGCCAACCCTACTTAGATGGGATAAGAGTAAGAAGATGACTTACTGTTACTCTTTATTTTCTTGCCCATAACAACTTCTTTCACGTCCTGTAACTCTTCAGCGACTAAATCCGATAAAATGGCTGCTATGGTCAATGGTACAAATGAGAAAACGTTTTCCGTTATACACCATATCCAAAACGGAACATCTATTTCCTGAAACATATTAGAACAGTTGATCGTTAACTTACGTAGGGTCAGCAGAGATTTACAGACGTTTTTTTTTTTTTTATAGTAGCACGGCAAAGTGACTGCACTATGCCTGATGGTAAGCATAGTACAATCCAAAAACAATGGCGACCAACGAGTACATACTGTCCATCGCCGGTCGCCGCTGTCATGCCGGCCTGCGAAAAGCTGGATATGCACAGGCTGATCCCGAAAAGCTGGATACGCACAGGCTGATCCCGAAACGCGACCCGTAAAAGCGAATCACTATGACGGGCTTTTTCGCCATATACATGGTGGTTGCGACCCAGTCAGGCTGTAGAACCCTACCAACCCGCTATCGCCATTGCCTCGTTTGTTCTTCAGCAGGGTGCACCACGTGCAGGTGAGGTTGGCTTGGATGTCTCAAGTTTTAGATGTTATTTGACACCCCTTACACCCCAATTGGGGTGCGATTCATTCGTCTCCTACGTTAGTACTTGCTGGACCAACGGGAGATGTTCGGGGGCTCTCTTTATGGCACTCGTTCAGCCACCTGGCAGACAGTCGAGATGTACCAGGGCGTCTCTCCTTAGCGCAAGGTAGGTCCGGTACGAGGCTGGGTCCGCCACCGAGGCGACATGTGAAGTGCAAGCTCCATCTGCGTTGCGTTTCGTTTCGTTCGGTCAGTGAGAGCGCCGGAGGCCCATCTCCCCTCCCCTCTCTCCTCTCCCTCTCCCTCCTCTAACCATTCCCCCCAAAGGGTGGCAACGCACTGGAGACCCCTCTGGTGTTGTTAGTGTCCATGGACGGTGGCGATTACTTAACATCAGGTGAACCACATGTTCGTTTGCCACCTATGATATAAAAAAAATTTAAAAAATCTCTTGTCGTTCCGCATGGCGGTAGAGAGTACACCATGAGATTTTAGTTATTATGAGTTTCACACTACTCTCGACCCCGGGAGGGTGGTGTGTCCATGCAGGATATCCCCACATAAATAAAGCAGAGATATAGTAGATGACAAAATATGTAGACCATAAAAAGTTGTGACTTCTTACTCACTATTATTCTTTGGCCTGTAACATATATTTCGTTTTGATGAAAAGTTTAGAAAGAAATGTTCATTAAAAAACGTTGTAGTGGTCTAGTGACTGATTTGACCAGTAGAATGTCAATGGCATGTATGTACCAACAATTTTTTTGGGATTCGCGTATATTTTCTGATTTCAATTGGTAATACTAACGGCTGATCCTGAAGAAAACCATCGTGAGGAAATCTGAACCTGAGATATATTCCGGTTGTTACCACCGTATGTGAGAAACTATAGAACTGTGGATATATGAAAGTTTAAAATCGACAATACGTTGTAAGCTGGCGTAGTGATTATGCTCATATCTTCCTTCGAGGAGACGACTATGACCCCGTAGCGTGTCTCTCATAGGATGACGCGTTATGTGCTGCTTCGTTACTAACGTAACTCCAATACAGTTTTGCAGGTCTGTACGATGGTGACGACCGCCATTGCTATTTAATACCGACAGTCGCTGTTGTTATTGCACTGTACCTTACTTTCAATCAAGTGTTCTGCAGTTATTTTGAAAAAACTAGTATAAAAAAGTTGATTCGGCCTATGATAAAAATATATTTGAAATTATGATACCGCCAAATACTTTTATATGTTTACCCGGCTGTCTCCTAACAAGACGAGGCCCGGCGGCGGCGCTTTCGCTACTGGGCCAACCGCTGTAGCGGCACGATGAAGTCTATAAAGATCTCGTGCCGCCCCAACTATAGCGGCAGACGTACACCGTGGGGTTTTAGTCCGTGCGACTCGGACATAACCCACCCTCTCCCCCGGGAGGGTGGCGTATCCATAAGGGATTTCCCCACGTTAAAAAAAATAAAAAAAATAATGGGGTTAACTGTCAACTAAATTATAGACATATTTTTTAAATTACTAAATCACTCCACTTACATTATACTTTATATCATACAGGTCATGATACACATTCCTAATTACAAATGTTGATAGTAGAATAATATAAGCAAGAAGCTGGAAAAAAAGAAGGAATTAAATTAAACAACTGTTCAGAAGACCCGCTTTTACATAAGTGTTAAAACATGATTCAACATGGATCATCAGAATTTTAAATAAGATGATTGGAGTTCTTATGTGCTATTTAGAAGGTTTCCGTGTGGGTTTGCTGGTTGAGTTGCTATTCAACGTATCTTATAATCTAATCCTATATACTTTACTAGCTGACCCGGCCACGTGTTGCTGTGACTCGTTTATTATATATTGAATTATAGATTACAGAATACATGCACCATAAAATAAACAGAAGTTAAAAAATACATTTAAAATTAAAACGTGCCGCCATCTGAGAGATATCCAGAACAGTCTTACAGTTTTCTATCAACAAACTAATTTAAAGCGCCATCTATTGATGGCTGAGTTGAGACTAATGAATAATCTATCACTTTTGTTAGGCGTTCGGAATACCTTCTCGTTTGATTATTATTCGTATTTCAAGATTCTGCAGCAATATTATGTCTATCGTGATTAGGGTCAGATGTGAACTGACGGACGTGCTCAGTATTAGCATGCACTTCCCAATGGAAAAGTAATCATTTATATATACAAATGACATAGGTACAAAGAGCACAGTTGATCATTAAGTTGGAAGTGGTAGAGCCACGCTGAAGCTACTACTGGTTTCAGCATGAATGGGTCGGATCGCCCGGGGTAGTACCACCCTCTGACAGAAAACCGACGTGAAATAACAGTACTTGCATTGTTGCGTTTCGTTCGGTCAGTGAGAACACCGGAGGCCCATCTCCTCTTCCCCCTCCCCCTTCCCACACTCCTACGTCCCCCCAAACAGGTTGGCAACGCACATGCGACTCCTTTGGTGTTGCTAGTGTCTATGGACAGCGGTGATCACTTACCATCAGGTGACCCACCTATTCGTGTGCCTCTTATAATATAAAAAAACATTTATTTTTATTATATTGTATATTTTAAGTATACAAATCATTATTGTCAATCCTTTTTAATGGATGTACAAAGAAGATGTTATTTCCAGACATTACTACCGTTCACTATACTTGACACTAATTTCGATTTTCGAAGTTAATTTCAATAGGGTGATCGCAGTTTCGTACCGATTAACCTTCTATTATTTTTTAATCACATCACACTGGCGGAATAATGCACTTCTCGTAGATCACCGTTACTATAAAAATAAGAAAAAAAGCAAGATTATTTTGACTCTTTTAACAAATTACCTAAAAGTTCTTCATAAATTTGAAAATTGCAGTTACAGTATTTGCAGTTAGGCATGCTAAATAACCTACTCCATGCGTGAATGTATTTCGTAATGCGGTTAGTGGACACACAAGTAATCCATAATGCACAAAATATTCACACAAATCGATCCGCACCGCACCGCGTCAGATTTCCATAAAACCACAACTGTATTTATCAAAATTTAAAGCGTAATTGTACGTACATATGATATTTCATACATTACATTGTTACATACTTGCGATAGAAAATACGCGTGGTGTTTTTCACAGTGTGGCCTAAATATTAGG
>MU159098.1:337438-365080 GCA_015888305.1 Antheraea pernyi | reverse complement strand
GTTATATACCAATAGATTCGTCTCGGAAGTGATACACGAAAAACATGATTTTACGATGAAATTCTATTTTTCTACTTTTTACTTTGGCCTTTTTTGGCCTTTTTATATATTTTCATTACTTTTTATTGTTATTTTATATAATTATACATTGTTTAACACATAATATACTAAAAAAGGATACAGTGGATATAGTAGATGCAGCGGATACAGTGGATATAGTAGATGGAGCGGATACAGTGGATATAGTAGCTGCAGCGGATACAGTGGAAACAGTGGGTATAGCAGATGTAGCGGATACAGTGGATATAGTATATTTAGTAGGAACAGTGTATTCAGAGAAATTTGTATCGACTTTTGAGCTAGGATTTCCTGTGCGATACTTCTCAGGAAATTCTATCCGTTTAAAGCGTTATCTACTGTGTCGTAGCCATCCTCTTCGTTTTGTTGAGGATTGGCTATTGGAGTATCGTGGGTGATATTATGGACGGCCCAACCTTGGTTATTATTATTCGAAAAGTTTGTGAAATGTTGATTGCGTTTTTGGTTGTTGAATTGCCTCTTACGGCAATTTTCCAGTGTGTGCCCGATGTTTTTACAGTACCTGCAAGTCAGAGCCTGAGAGTTTGAAGGTCCGGGTTGACCTTGGGGTCTAGCAAAGTATCTTTGAACTTGAGGTCTCGCGGGTGTCGGTTGACCTTGAGGTCGCGAGTGATATGAGTTAAAATTAGGTCTAAACGAGTTTGATTGATTAATCGAGGGCGAAAACGAACTTCTTTTGTATGCCGCACCGAGAATTCTCTCCTCGGCTATTGCAAGATTGACGGCTTCGTTTAATGTGGATGGGTCGCGACATCTAACGACTGTTGACAATCTAGGATCTAGTCCCATTATAAACCTATTCAATGCTAGGTCTTGCATGGTAGCCACGCGCCCCGATAGTTCGTCCTCCTTTTTTCTTGTAGGTGTAGAAATATTAATTTCTGTGAGCAGTTTAGATAAACATGATTCTATCCTTAACGAGTATTGACTGACGTTTTCGCTTTGATTTTGTTTACAGTTTTGTAGGTCAGCTAGAAGATGTGCGTAGTGCTTCCTGTCACCAAACTGTGTTTTAAGAAATTCTTCTAATTGAGACCATTTTGTGAATTCTTTTATTGCACAAACTGATTCGGCCTTACCCGTCAGTCTGCTTAAGATGTATTTAAAAAGTATATCCTCTTGAGAGGTGGATGCTAGGTTTATAGCATTTCGACAATTATTTAGAAAAGGTATCAAGGTTTCTCTAGAACCATCAAAAGTACTAATGAATTTAATTAAGACATTTAAATCGATTTCCGACATTTCCACCTGCACGTCGTCGTCTTTGGCTGATCTGGTTTTAGGCATAAAGCCCTTATACTAAGAGAAAGGTGGTAAAAAAAAAATTTTTACACAAGGTTATTACTAGTTTAATAAAACAATCTTTGAAACGCTACAGTGTCTTGATGCGAGACGGTGTTATCAGTTCTCAGAAAAAGATGCGTGGGCGACGAGCAATCGCTCGGGTATAAGTCGTGACAATATTTGATATCGAAATGTTCTTAAATTATATGATTATATTATATTTATAATGGTATGCATATGTTGTTCGTTTTAGATATTATTTTACTATTAGTCAATATTATAAAATACAATTAAGAGTCTCAGGAAAAACTTCGAATTGAAACACGAAAATGATCACGAATTTTCCAATAGTTACAGTTTTCACTCACAGAATTAGCCGGAACATCGCTCCGGGATATTTCCACAGGAACTGGTACTGGAACTGAGGTCGTAATTAGGATACTAGAACCAGCGATTACCAGGTGCTTCCGGTATTGCACCGTAGTTGGGTTCACAGCACAAGTATAATAAACAATGGCCTTGTCCTTGGAATCACGGCAGGAACTGATTGTTATTTATACACTTGATTTTCACTATATTATTTTATTTCACTGTAATTTTCGCTATTTCGCGAGGCGTTCCTGAGATTCTACTGAATCCCACCGCTGCCACCAATGTTATCCGTGAACTTGGAAATAGATTTTTAAAAAAACACTTTTTAGAATACACATTTATTTTCAATTAAATCACTTAATTAAATCATTTACTATAAATTGAAGTTGAATAGTCAACCAACGTGTATGGGATCTAGAACCGGACTGACTGTAAGGGATGGGTGTGTCAGTGCGGCAAACAGTAGGAAATGCTGACAGGGTTGAAATAGTGAAGTAGTAAGGAAACTGGTAAATAGTAAGGGGGTATAACGAAGTCGCGGGCAGAGGCTAGTTAACTATATGTATGTTTTCTTTATTTATCTTTTGGTCATGTTTTCTAACAATATAAACTTTTTCTTGCTTCTTCTTATTATGGAATGCTTATATTTTCAATCGAATTATGAAGATGGACGTGACTATTAAGTGGCCTAAAGTGGTCTATGGAAGGCTGTTATTTGAACATAAATCTACTTAAAGTAATAGCCTACGAACGTAAGTAAGAAGTGAGATGTTAAGCTTTAATCAAATGCGATCACGCGATAAAACAATTGAATGTCAACATTTAATTAATGAACGGTGTGGCCTTTCCGAGGCGTCCCACCGCGAGGTTCGTTCACACCCGATACATTCTATTGACCGATTAACCCTTAGGCTTCTGAATGCTTTGTTCAACAAATTAATTATGTTTAACTATATTTGCTCAAGTAATTAATTTATCCTTAATATCACATTGTTCGTTTGTAAATGGAAAACACAATTTTGTATATTACATGTGAAGGTGCCTAGACTGACTTCGAGGGCGTGAAGTAAAACTCGTGAGTGAGCAAAATAGACCGTTTAATTTTAGCTCCATATATGGTATTTACAGCTACAAAAGATCTTACAATAGTTTGAATGACATATTCTATTTATAATAAATGGAAACGTTTCAGCCAACGTGCCAAAAAGGAGGGCATACTCGAGTCACCGAGTGCTACGCGTGCGTTTTTTTATTTAATAATTTTCTCCCCTCCTTTAAGATGTTTGAAGCGATGAAAATTCAGTGATGTCTTGCTCGGATCATGCCATGATTGACATCATGTATTTTATTTCGTTCTGAATATTACTAATTGCAGATTTAACTTTTACAAGTACCTGTCGCGGAAATAAAATCAAACGTTTTATGTCGTCGTAAGACGTGACTATGGGCAATCAATTCCAAGTGGAAGTGCAAAGTCATAAGACTCGAGACACCCAAGCCAACCTCATCTGCACGTGGTGCACCCTGCTGAATAACGAACGAGGCAATGGCGAAAGCGGGGTCGTAGGGTTTTACAGCCTGACTGGGTCGCAACCACCATGTATATGGCGAAAAAACCAGTCATAGTGATTCGCTTCTGCGGGTAGCGTTTCGGGATCAGCCTGTGCATATCCAGCTGTTCGCAGGCTGGCATGACATCGGCGACCGGCGATCGATAGTGTGTCACTTGGTAGTCACCGTTGTTTTTGGATTGTACTATGCTTACCATCAGGCATAGTGCAGTCATTTTGCCGTGCTACAATAAAAAAAAACCAATAATACTAATCCTTTATTTCCTTTGAATTCAGGATTCAGTAATATCAAGATACTTGATACACTTTACAGCAAACGACTTTAAAGTATTTCCTTATCTAATTCGTATTTTTAGGTGAAACCAATTCCGGCGAAGACGCACAATGTTTACGAACGAAACTAAAAGGGTTTACGGTTCTTTTATGTCATCATTTCATTTCGGATTGTAGGAATTTATGGTGCATAAAATGAGGCACGTAAAACGTATTGCTTTTAGTCAATTTATCATGCTTGTATATCAAAATAAGGTTTATACGGTTCATTGGAGCAGTCGGTCGGAGTTCTGGAAACCGGAATAGAGCTGAATGCTGCTATATCGCTACATTGTTGTTAATGTACGCTTAATTTTTACTGGTTAATACGTACTTAATTATACTGGTTTCAGGATGAATGGGTCGGCTCGACCGGGGTAGTACCACTCTCTCAGAGAAAATCGACGTGTAGAAACAGTGGTTGCATTATTGCGTTTCGTTCGGTCAGTGAGAGCACCGGAGACCAACCTATTCTCCCCTTCCCCTTCCTTCTTCCCCAACGCAGACTGGCAATGCACTTGCGACTCTCCTCATGTTGCCAGTGTCTATGGACGGTGGTGATCACTTAACTTCAAGTGACCCATCGGTTCGTTTGCCTCCTATATTATAAAAAAAAACAGGTGTAGATTTCACTTCATTTTAATTGTTCGATGTTTTCCGTTGGTTAATAGCCAAATTATGTAAAAAGGTTACAGCAACGTGTTTATTAACATTTTTTTATATTTGCTCTACCAATAATACTATCGATGGTTAGCTGGAAGAAAATGCCTTGTTCATTCATTAATAGAAATAGGATTCCGTTATGAATCTTGAGCAGTATCTATTCCACATGCCTACTTTTTGAAGAATTTGAAGCTTTTTGTAAGCTAAGGACTACTAGCTAAAATTGACCATATGGTAGTGTTTGTTAGGTGCTTAATATTTAACTTGCAAAACTGATTTGTGTAAAGATCATTGTTATGAATATAACGTTATTAGCATTTCATAAATAAATAACATTAAAATAATATGGGAAAAAGAGAAAAAAATAGCGTCTACAAAATGCCAAAGGAATGGTGGAGAGGCAAAAGAGCTTTCATGGAACAACTTTGGCGTACAGTGTCGTAGTGAGGGCGTTTACTGGGTATAATCAAGGTGCGGTCCCAATAAACGCGATAGTGTTACTTTATAAATAAATATTCTATCATATAACAGATAAAAAATCAATAGTCAGAAAAATTAAATAATTTAATTAAATGAATTTGTCTTTTAAGCTTAAAGAATTAAATATTACATATATTATTCTTAAATCTACAACTATTTATATTATTATTTAATTATAATGTTATTACAAGGTTTTGATAAAATATCTTAGTCGTTAAATTGATACATTGACTAGTGGGCGCCCCGTGGTCGACATTCGACCATCGTTCATTGATATTTTTAAGTTTGAATTTTATTAGGGTTAATATCATTATTGAATGTAAAATGAAAAAGGGTAATTGGAACGTAAGAGTAAAATAATACATACAGTCGAGTATAGCAACCTCCTTCACAACCTTTTTTGAAGTCCTTTATTGACAGATGTCAAAATGTCTTTTTTATTTACATGAGTGTATATGTTGTGTCAAATTGAAGCAGTAGTGTGAGTAATGCATATTTTAATTAATTGAATGTACTTCTAATGCATTTTATATAAAATAAATAGCTTTCTGCACTTCTCCTCCATATAAACTTTAACTACGCTAAATTTCACGTTGATCCGTTCGCCCAATTCCGTTAAAAAGGGATACAAAGTTTAGGCTTCACGTATTAATATATTTGATATGCAATTCCAGTAATATTAATATTTGTCAAATATGAATTTAATAGAAACAAAATTCTCTGTTGTGTATAATCGTATCTAAATTAAGTCTTATATAAAAACTAGTGATTTCACTCAAGCGAAAATCATAGATGCATTTGCGTATATAACAATATGTATTCTTGATATAGATAGATATAGACATGTCGTGAAAAGAGGCTCAAGTCGTATAAATAGAAAAGATTTAAGTACGACCGACGGTGAATAGATATAGGAAGAGAGGAAAACCAAACAATGGATGGAGTTTGAAGGTTGACATATCCGTATTATATAACAAATGTGAATAATGATATATCAGATGTTAAAAGAAACTGGAAGAAGAAAACTTATTGTCCCCACCTCACTTAAGCGGGATAAGGGTAAGGAGTTAATGAATCCTACTGTGTTTTACTTTTCTGCAATTATTTCTATACTTTATATGTTTTTCTGTACATGGCAATTATAAATTTATAAGTGAACAGTCCGCCGTCAAAGGCGCAAAACCTAAAAAGAAATAGAAAGAAAAAACTGCACCGCTCCGGCGCAAAATGTCACCGACAAACATTGTCGCCGCGTCGCGCCGATCTCTGTAGATATGCAAAACACAGTCCTTTGTAACATGATCTTATTGTGTTCGAATCCTCGCCTGTTGTCGTGAATACGTAACGACTTATGTCGATATAAAAATTTATTAGAATGCTACGCGGTCCACTTCAACGTGCCAGAGAACGAGTTATTGTTACATTTTCGCATTGCATTCATGAGTGTTTCGATTTTTCTTCGAGATTGCATAGTTCCGTAAAGAATTCTAAGCATCTCATTTTAAATAATTTGCAGTTTTAGCCAATATTTAATAGTAATCATTATTGATTTGCCAATCACTGGATTAGTAAAGGGTGCATAAATTTTAGCTGCGACCTCGCGAATCGTTTCAATCTAAGTTTCAGGAATTCGGTATCTTAACTCTATATATCTATCTATATATATAAATAATCAATCCGCAAACTTTGAAAATTCGGATTTCGTAAAAGACTGGCTTGATATAAATACTAGAAGAACCTATGACAAATTGGCAGTCCCATGTTGCAGACTCAGTGGTTGCGCCGCTTTATATATATTTGAAATTCCCTCAATATTGTGATCAGTTCGCGACTCTCTCCATCCCCGCTTAATTACCCCTTCCAAGGCACATGCTTACGTTCATTAACGCGTCGAACATGCAAAAGACATTACCGCGCCGCGTGCTAAAACATTTTGATTTTTCGCTTGGTCGAGTGAGTAGGAATAAACGCATCGCCCCGCATATACTGCGTACCAACACATTTTATAATCAATAATTATTGTGTTTCAATCTATTCTCTTTCAATCTAGACTTTAGTGTCCGTCAGTGTTGTGACGGAGAAAAATCCGTGGAGTGCATCGAGAACAAACACCTAGCCGGCTAGCCACGTGAAACTGCAACGCCACGAGGTATGTGCCAATTTCTTTCCCAGTCTTGTGTCCATCGTCATATCTGATCACAATATAGTTAAGTATCAAAATTAGCACCCCCGCAAATACAGTCCACTCATATAGCATAGAAACCCCCCTTCAATGGCGTCGAGAACGCAACGGCGCCACCACTCAGTAAAACCAGTAACCTTTTTTTTAGGTAATAATATTAGGTTTTACAACAAAGTCCCAAAGCATATTACCGAATTGCCGGACTATTAGTTCAAACGCCATGTCAAGCTGGTTTAGGCATTAAAAGCCTATTATAGAGAGGATTAATATGTAAACGATAGTGATGTCTCGAATTGACTCCTCTCTGCGCATCCCTAAAAGACGATGTAACGTATCTTGAATATATAAATATGTTAAATAGATAATCGCGATCGAGTTTGTTGCCGGTTCTTCTCGATGACTGAGTTTATTCCGAACCGTAGTTTTGACGTTCGTAAACACCTTATTAGTATCTACATTGAATAAAGCATTTTGGATTTGATTATGTTGATGGAATAAATCAGAAATATAAAACATTAATAATAAATTGAATAGATTATACCAGCACTAAATTCTTCGAACGCTTACTCTGTAATAATATATATTTACCAAATCAATCAGGCTGAAGACAAAAGTTACAACATCAAACCAAATCTAGTGACACAAACCTCCAATCTCATATCGGGCTAGGCCATCAGACCGCACTCGTTAACTCCATTCCGATGTCTATCGTCCGTTGACATTGACAAGTCGAAGATTGCAACGGTTGCAAATCCCCGAGGGCTGCGCAGAAATTGATCGCCGTAATTTCCAAGAGACTCGCGTCGTACGACGTTTCGTCCGAGTTCCTGGCTCAAATTAGACGATATTGCAATGGTCTGTTTCTTTGTTCTGATCTTTGTTTATTTTAAACTGAACATCTAGTCTTCTTGACTTAAAATTTAATATATTTTAACGAAAATAGTAACATTTAAAATAAAACACCTTTTTTTATTTATCTATCCATGATTATTATTTTTAGCTAGTTGCAGTAGATTGTGAAGAATTTAAAGAACTGCAAAAGCTTGTCTTACACTCGATAAGAACCCTTCAAAAATATATCAGTTATATCCATGGCACATACAGACTTCTGAACAGTAAGTGAGCGTATTACGAGCGCAAATCTTCATACAATTTAGGCAAAGAGTGTACACACGTGTACACAAAATGTCTAAAAGTAAAAACCTCTCTTTTGTATCTATACGTTGCATAAATAATTGTATTTATATTAGACAATGACTACTATATATTTTATTATACATTTAAATTGAAAAAAATACTTTGTTACAAATTCAAAGAAACTGGCTGTTACGTGGATCGTGCGAAGGAGGTGGGAAAGCATTAGCAGTTGTTAGTATCTGACTATAGGCAATTAGCAGATATCGCATTGATTTAAAATACTTGATAATTATTATTTTCATTGCAATGAGTAGTATTTTTCACTGCAACGTTGGCATTGTTACAACTTTTGCTGTTGTATATATTCCTGTAACCATTTAAGGTTCTCATTTGGTCAATGCACACTTCTTAGTACATATAAAATTAAAATAGGTGTTCAATTAAATGTATACATATTTCGGCATATTTTATCGCCATCTTCTTTACATTTGAACCATAAACCATCCACATACAATCGGCAAGGGTCCATAAAACATATTATTCAAATAAGATGGGTCGTTACGCGCATGAGGAAAAAAAATAAAATAACAAAATTTACGGCGTAAGTTGATATCATTTATATTTTATTTATATCAATCTCACCTCAGTATCGATTTTTTTGAAGAACTGAAGGTTAACAGTAAGTAGTCAGTTGACGAATAGAGATCTCATACAGTATGATTTTGTCACTTAAATACGAATTCTATTAACGTCAACTCAGTCATGAAAGAACCACTTATTACCACCATTTATATAGATTTAGGTAACTTTATTAGTAGTTTTCATACCAAGTATATTACTAACATTCTTGAGTCTTGGGATTGGTCTATGGATCTGGATTGTATTGAAAGAGTTCAACCATAACTATGGAGCGCAGTTTACGTTTCGGATTAGTTAGACGCTAAGTCCTACTTGTTACTATTTTTTGTTCCTGTTATTATTTATTTATTTGACTTGTATTTACAAGTAAATTTTAAGTAACTATGTTAATCCAGAGGCATTCCTATACTAAATTCATATTTATTTCTGCTGCGAAGCTGCAGTGCTCGGAATAATGCCTTCCAGTTGCAAGGGAATTTTTGGTAACATATACTAGTACGAGAGAAGTTTCTATTCGCTCCTTATTATCAATATTATTATTGGCTTCAAGACTGCCGTCTTTTTGAGATTTAATAAACATAGCAAAAGCAGTGATTTCTTTGCTATTTCAAAATAGCTTTGAACAGTCCCTAACATATGACAACTTTGAAAGTCTGAGCTATTATACGATACCTGAAAAACTTTATTTAATTTTACTGATTTTATTGACTAAACTAGCTTCAGCTCGCAATTTCCTCCGCGTGGAATAGTCACTTTAGTCTAAGCCAGCGAAAACCTCTCAAAAGAAAAAAAAAACGATTTTGAAACATTCTCCGTTGGTACTCCGCTCCTATTGGTCTTAGCATGATGATTTATAGCCGTAGCTCTATAGCCTTCCTTGATAAATGAGCTATCGAATAATGATAATTTTTTTTAAATCTGAATAGTAGTTCCTTTTTTTTTTTTTTTAATGTCCGAGTCGCACGGACTAAAACCCCACGGTGTACCGACAGACCGTTTTGTGGGGGCGGCAAGGGATCGTTCAAGCTAATCAACCTTGTAGAGCCGCCCCCACGGTCCGCCCGGTGGAAGGTGACCGCCGGGCTCCTACCTATAGAGGGACAGACCGGGTACACACCGGCTGCCCCCCCTCGTCCGTCGGACCGTAAAAAAAACAAAAATCTCGACAATCGCCGGAATCATATATAAAAACAAAGCCGACAAACTTTTTAGGAGAAGAAGAATTACGAAAACACATCGAAGTCCTAACTAATATTACAAATGCGAATGTGAGACTTTTTGTTAAGCCTGTTAAGTTCTATCTATGATCATGAAATGTTGAATTAACTTTGTTAGAGCTACAGAATAAGACAGAGTACCATTCAATTAGAAGAAAGTAGTGTTTCTAAAGGATAGGTCATATATACATTATAGCGAGCGAAGGCGCGGGTAAAAGCTATTGACATATATAAGGATATGTATAGATACAAAAACAGCACATGAATAACATTAATAATTATACATTTTTAACAAGCGTTTTGCCGTCACGAATATGTGAGACTTATATGGAGTGGCATGCTATTCCCAGCCTTCTTACGAGACATTGAACCCTCTACCCTCTACTTGCAGTATAAATATAACCGATTAAATTAGTTACATTCTTATTATGATCAACTGTCTATTTGATACAGTCGTATTTATATAAAATGCTAACAAAAAAGGTAACTGACCAAATGAGATGCAAGAACAAGAAAAATGTCACTCGTTTGCGACAGGTGCATGTATAATGTATATACGTACTATATTAGTACAATTCAAACCATAAATCATTACCTCAAATATTTCAGATTTTGTGACAATTTTTATATAATTTGGTAATTAATGTAATGTTTTGTGTTTATAATTTTTTGTTTGTAAATGTAATGTTTGTTTAATATAATGTTTAATATGAATTAATTAAGTCATGCTCATTAATATATATAAATAAAAACAAACGCCAACTGTAAGCACAAGTACAATGTAACTACTGAAATAGTTTAGAATATTATCCAATACGAAATATATATAAGGGTTGTTGTATGCTTGGTACACATATATGTTTCAACAACTCGTATATGTATGAATAGTTAGCTTAGGTTAGCTCAGATAGGTCTCAACCCAAACGGGCGGTGTACTGGTGGTCGCCGGAGATCGCCGATCTCCGGGCGGCCTGCTCCGCGGCCCGGCGGCTGTTGGGGCGCAGCCGCCGACGCCGGCACCGGGACTCGGAGGCGGAGGCCCGGCTGTATG
This sequence comes from Antheraea pernyi, assembly GCA_015888305.1. Taxonomy (NCBI): domain Eukaryota; kingdom Metazoa; phylum Arthropoda; class Insecta; order Lepidoptera; family Saturniidae; genus Antheraea; species Antheraea pernyi. Next base: position 354,073 of record MU159098.1, on the reverse strand, counting down.
GCAGTTACAGGGAGTGCAGGAAGACCCTGCAGGCTGTCATCAGCCGGGGGAAAGAAGCAGCATGGGAGGAGCTGCTCCAGACGCTGGAGGGGGATCCATGGGGGCGTGGGTACAGCGTACGGCGTGGGGGTACAGGATCGTGCGCAAGAAGCTGCGATCCTGGGCGCCCCCGGCGACGGAGACCCTCCGGCCGGAGGTGGTTGCGAGGGTCGTGGGAGAATTATTCCCCGACTCTCCGAAGCTACCTGTCCTCCCATGCCTCCACCTCGGGAGGCAGTCGAGGAGTTGCTTGACGGGCCGCCCCCTCCGATAACGGAGGAGGAGATGGGGAGGGCGGTCGAGCGCCTCCTCAACCTGCGTAGAGCGCCCGGCCCTGATGGGGTCCCGGGTCGGGTGCTCGGCCTCGCCTTGGGCCAATTAGAGGGGTGGCTTCGGGAGTTGTTCGACCGGTGTCTTTCGGTCGGGCAGTTCCCGAAGCCCTGGAAGCTTGGGCGGCTCTGCCTTATGGAAAAGGCAGGCCGCCCTCCGGACTGCGCGTCTGCGTATCGGCCCCTCGTCCTGCTGGACGACGCCGGGAAGGTGCTGGAGAGGATTATCTCCTCCCGGGTCGTCCAGCACCTAGAGGGCGTAGGGCCTAATCTGGCGGATGCGCAGTATGGCTTCCGGGCAGGGCGTTCCACGGTGGACGCCCTGTGCCTCCTGAAGTCGCTGTCGGCAGAGGCGTACGCCGGTTGAGGTAGCGCTCGACTGCTCTCTCCATCTCCTCCTCCGTTATCGGAGGGGGCGGCCCGTCAAGCACCTCCTCGACTGCCTCCTGAGGTGGAGGCATGGGAGGAGCCGGTAGCATCGGAGGATCGGGGAATAATTCTCCCACGACCCTCGCTACCACCTCCGGCCGGAGAGTCTCTGTCGCCGGGGGCGCCCAGGATCGCATCTTCTTGCGCACGATCCTGTACGGGCGCCCCCAAGGATCCCCCTCCAGCGTCTGGAGCAGCTCCTCCAATGCTGCTTCTTTCGCCCGGCTGATGGCAGCCTGCAGGGTCTTCCTGCACTCCCTGTAGCTGCCATACAGCCGGGCCTCCGCCTCCGGGTCCCGGTGCCGGCGTCGGCGGCTGCGCCCGAACGAGCTCGAATCTGATATATCGGTGGTCCGATAAGGTCTCCTCCTCCTCAAGCACCCTCCACCCCCGGACACGGCGCGCGACGGACGGGGTGGCGAACGAGACGTCCACCACCGACGTCCCGTTTAGTAGTTCCTGAGATTAGCGTGTTCAACCAAACAAACAAACCCTCCAGCTTTATAATACTATAGTATAGACTAATAGAAGTTAAGAATATATAAAAGAATTATCTAATAGGTACTCTTTTAAAATTCATTCTCAAATATCGAATTCAGTTCTATATACGACGTAGAATTTCATATTCAAAAGTGAATAAAGCCCGGCTGACTTTCAAAATATTCAATTGATCCGCGTGGTTTTAGTGCAAGGCTGGCGATATGACCGAAGAATGGAGACGGGGAGAGTCAATTTGACGCTCGAATTCGCATATCATATTTTTCTTGAGGGGGTTTTAACGTTTAACTTCTTTCGCACCAGATGTTTCGAATGACGAAAGGGTCTAAGAAATAATACGCTAAACTTAGCTTATAATTGTGAACTTCAGAGTGGTAGCTATCAAACAGTTAATCGATGCGGTATCTGAAGATACAACGACTACTGCGCTATTAATGCTTCAAAAAAAAATAGATTCAATGTACGACGGCGTTCAATGTATAACGATAGATAAGTGTGCCATGTTAGGCATCACATTGAATAATAGATTAGAAAATACGGATATCCGAAAAAAAACAAAAGTACATGACATCGGTGTACGTATTACTCAATTAAAATGGCGGTGGGCAGGCCACTTGGCCAGATCTGGTGATGGCAGGTGGAGTAGTTTCTTGACCGAGTGGTGGCTGAGAGAGGGCAGGCCAAGTGTGGGAAGACTAATGGCAAGATGGGTCGACGACATCATACATCTTGGGGGAAAACTTGGACAAGACTGGCACAGAATAGAGAGGAATGGCGTAAAAGGGAGGAGGCTTATGCCCTGCAGTGGGTCGAGAAGAGCTGTCCATGATGATGATGAATGTGCGACGGACGTAGGTTCGAATCCTAGCAACTGAGTCGGAACTGTCTAAGAAGGAAAACATCGTGATGGTAGGACTTATTCTAAGTGTGACTGGCTAGTTACCAGTCAAGTTCAAAGTCTGTCGCCAAGTGCCTGTTGGTGTGTTCAAGCAGGTGCTCTTGAGAGCCACTCTCTGCTAGGCTTATCTTGTTTACCATCTAAGACTACATAATCATTTAACGATATTGGTCCAACGCTAAAACATATGATGTATTAAAAAAGTATAAGGTGCACAACAACTACACTAGATATTTCACAAAATATATGCTTTAAAAAGGATGTTAACATCCTAATATACCTAGATTCAAGTCTGGTTTAATCCATTCCAGTTTGGTTACTCCGTTGCTCCGGCTTATTTCGAGCATAAAAAGAAACGTACCAACATAAAAAAACCGTCTACTCGTTCCATTTTTCTCACCGCGAGAGAAATTCACTCAAATATTTCGCGCGAGATATAAAATCTACCGCATTTCGACTGCAGCTTTTAAACGGGAATTATAAGCGGTGTATCAATGCTTATATTCTACGCTAGCGAGTGAGAGAAACCAGTTGGGTATATCCAAAATGTATATAAGACTACACACATCGGTGATTCCTCTAGCGTTAACTAACAAAATGATTGTTCTACCGTTGTGAATACATCAGGCAAATATTATTCAAAATAATAGATAGTTTTTCAATTCAGACCCTGAGAAAGCGCTCATGAACGTCAAAGTTACCACCGATTCGGAACACAACACTGAGATCGAGAAGAACGGGCAAGGAACTGGATTTGGTTTATCTTATCATGATACATATTTTTATATACATATATAATTACATTCCTTTTTTGGTAGATGCACAGAGAGCGAGTGTCAATTCCAGACGTCATCACCGTTCATACATTGAATATATTTCGATCTAATTAATGTATTTTCTTATAAGCGGGTTTGTGATGTGTATTTTTTTCCATAAGGAAAGATGTATAGTAAGTAATAAACAGCGTAGATGAATTATCGTTAGTTTTAATAGGGTTTTTCAGATATAACTTTTTTTATATGTAACTACTTATTGCAATTTTATATTGTTTAGTATGTTGTATTTTTGTAAATAATATTTATATAGAAAATAATACGACAATAGAGACATTATTTAATTCGATTTATAAAATTCACATATCGCTTTTAACAATATAGTTCTTATTGTCATTTCAAAACGTTCAACTGGATATTGGATTAGAAAAATTATATTTATACTCTAAACTCTAATAACTCTAATTATCTATTGCAATTATCAATATTAAATTGTTTATATGGAATTTAATAATAGAATAAATTGGTAGTTATTTTATGTCGACTTATTTTACTTAGCTTACTGAACTTCATAGCTTCTTCCATGTATTACATAATGTAACAAAATTTAAACTTAAATGTAACTATAAAAAAAAACTATGAATTAATAAAATAATCATGTAAATCCGTCCAGCATTTTTGAATTAATAGCAATCAAACGTACAGACAGAAGTGGTAAAGCCACGCTGAAGTTATAACTGGTTTCAACATGAATGGGTCGGCTCGTCCGAGGAAGTACCACCCGACCCACAGAAACACCGACATTAAGTAACAGTGCTTGCAATGTTGCGTATCGTTCGGTCAGTGAGAGTGACGGATAACCCACCTCCCCTCCCCTCCGCCCTCCCCCACTCCCCATCTCCCAAATACAGGGTGGCAACGCACTTGCGACACTTCTAGTCTTGCAAGTGTCTATGGTGGTGATCACTTAACATCAGGTGACCCACCTGTTCGTTTGCCTCTTATGATAAAAAAATGACAGCGAGACAGGTAACTTTCGTATTACGTAAGGAGATCTTATATATTTTGTATTAAGATTCGAAGCAATTGTGAATATATTTTGCAACGATTGGCAAAAATGGCTTTACAATATGAGAAAACGTGGCTCCAAGAGTTTTTTGCCCTTTATGTCTCTTAAGTAAATATTTTGTTTGAGATCAAACTCAATATAATGTTCTAACGAAATCGTTTATTCCGTAGCCTTCATAAAATATTTACGGAACATATTCTTTCTTCCTCTTAAAATACACGACCATTTATCAAAGGGAATATACAGAGAGGAAAATAATTACCAAAGAAAGATTAATTGATCAGTGAATTATTGCGATCCACGGAGCCGACGCCATTATAGCCCCGTTTTATCATAAAAGATATAATCCTCCAGCTGTGCTATCCCGCTCGCAGAACACGATATCCGACATTATGTATAGACGACATTGATATAAAGTCGAGGGATGTACCCAATAGTTATTGCAAATATAACAACATAATGTTAGATTTGTATACATCCACTGATAAATAATAGTGTTATTTTTTTATGTCAAAAGGAGGCAAACGAACTGGTGGGTCACCTGATGTTAAGTGATCCCCACCGTCCATAGACACTGGCAATGCCAGGGGAGTCGCAAGTGCGTTGCCAGCCTGTGTATGAGGGATGGGGGAAAGGGGAGGAGCAAGGGGAAAGGAGGTAGGCCTCCGGCGCTCTCACTGACCGAACGAAACGCAACAATGCAAGCACTGTTACTTCACGTCGGTTTTCTGTGAGAGGGTGGTACTACCCCGGGTGAGCCGATCCATTCGTGCTGAAACTAGTAATAGCTACAGCGTGGCTCTGCCACCTACAAGAAATAATAATGTAATGGTAATGTCGTCGTGGTCAGTTTTTGAACGGTGGAATACCAACCCGATGTCCACAAGTCCGAACCCTGGTGTGTACCGACGATTTTTTTTTAAGTCGCATACATTTACTAATTGAGATTGGCAACACTATCGGTTGACTGTGAAGAAAACATCGCAAGAAAGCCTGTACCTGAGAAATGTGCTTGTAGAACTAATTTATATGGAAACATAGAACTAATGATTTCTCAGAATTTGAAATCGTCAATACATCGTGGGCTAGCATGGTGATTATACCTTCCTTCGGGAAGAAGCCTATAGCATTGCAATGGGTCTCTTACAGGCTGATAATGAAATCAAGTTTGCTCTGATAATTTCATAATCATCACTTGACCTTTATAGAATATATTATTAATATATACCATAAATAATACTCAGAAGTGTATTCTATCTGCTAGTAATAGTTGGGTTAATCTATTCAGCGGTTTTGGAGTTTAACCTGGACAAATACAAACCGCTTTAATTTTCTTTATATGTACATTATGGCGAAAAAGCCCGTCATATTGATTCGCTTCTGCAGGTCGTATTTCGGGATCAGCCTGTGCATATCCATCTTTTCGCAGGCCGGCATGACGGCGGTGGCTGGCGATGAATAGTATGTCACTCGGTGGTCGCCATTATTTTTGGATTGTATTGTGCTTACCATCACGCTTAGTACATTCAATTTGCCGTGCCATAATAAAAAAAAAGAGTTTTATATGAAATTTTGTCCGTTTTAAAAAATGTTATAATCCTACGATTCTCTAAAATTTAACTGTAACAAGCGTGAATTACTTTCAGAAAAGTAACGCCATAACCGAATTGCACATTACTTTTTGTAGCCTTCGCAGTGTTCTGGGCTTGACTACTCTGGGCCTGTAAATACAATGCAGTACGTAACTTGGACTGCACCAACACCTCTTTTTTCTATTAACGTAGGAAAATCCATTATGGTTACCCACCCTCCCGGGGAAGAGAGTGGGTTATGTCTGACTCACACGGACTAAAACTCTACGGTGTATCGACAGACCATTTTTGAACTTCTTTTGGCGCGTTATGGAAAAATGATGAGAGTAAATTTTTACGATGCGCGCGCACACCGACACGAAAAACCGACACCCTGAAGTCAGCTATAGTCAACATTTTCTTTCTTTGTAATTGTTGTTCGTATTTCTTTGTATTAAAACTTTCAATGTATTAAATACGTTTTTTACTATTGTTAGTGTCGTTTTTTGTACAAACGTAGAATAAGGCAAAAGATAAAATTTTTGAAAAGATTTTTATCTTGTTACGCCAAAGAAGTATAACTTCTAACGCGTGTACATAAGTACACACACACTTTTATTTGTTGGGGCAGCAAGGGATCGTACTCGCTAATCACCCTTTTATAGCCGCCTCAACGGTCCGTCCCGGTGGAAGATGACCGCCGGGCTTCTACCTAATAGGGAGACAGACAGGGTATACACCAGCTGCTTCCCCTCGTCAGCCAGACTTGTACAATGAGGAGATGCCCATCCCTGCAGGTCCCGCTACGGTGGTAGGAGGAGTTGGGCAAATCGCTGCCTCTTCCCGCCGACCCTCTGTTGGCAGAAAGGGCCCCTTAGAAGGTCTATCTCGCGGGCCCTCTCCACTATCTCCTTTTGCGAGGAGATCATCTCCAACACCTGACGCAAACCATTAACATAGAATCAGGTTGTCACAATTCAATGAAAATTCGTGATAAGAATCGATTTTACGGGCGTATCGTGACGCATGATAGCTGCTTTCAGCTGCGTTTGACAACAACATTGTAGTTAGTGGTAATGAAATACTAGTTATTATTTTTATTATTTCATATGAAGAAAACGCTGTTCAAAATTACTAACAAGTCTATAGCACAGTCAAGACAGAATTTAAATCTCACGTTCGTAATAACCTGTAAACATTATTTAATGTTCAAAAGCTACAAAATTTAAACCGTTAGTAAACAAAACTCGACACACTCGAGCGGTCGTAGACGAGAAAATGACTTAATAATGCCACATCTAGAGACATTAAATCCGCGTGGGCCCCTATCAAACGCTCGTTTGCACAAAGTATAGAGTCGAAAGTATATCTCGGGCGGCTGTGAACACCGAGCTAACCGTTCTCGGAACACTTTTTCCCTATTTCCAAACGGAGGGAAGGCTTCATGACTTTTGTTATATCGTTCTATCGTATTGTATAAAATAAACGTGGTAGAATTTTTTTAACCTTGCAATATCAATGTCACGACTACCATCAGCATCGTCTGAGGTTCTAGGACTTAGCCTGCTTAAACGATTAACTTTTGAGTTTCTCTTTGCAAATTCGCACACACAAAGGGTTTTTAGGTTCGTCTGTTAATGCCATCCGTTGGATTTTAGTTCAGGACTGACTCGATCTCTACTTTTATCACGTTTGCCCTCCAGACATATTTTATGTCCCTGATCTATCCCATCTTTTTGACATGTTCTGTTGTAATATCAAGTTTTTTTAATGAATTGCTTATTATTGAAGTAAAACTTCTTTAGGAGCGACTAGGAGGACGATAATGCAACGGCAGTCCTGTACGACAATATGACGTCACACTTCTGTACCATCCGGTTAGATAATAATTACACATACCCAAAATCTCTATTAAATAATAATTAATTTAATTCGTTACTTATCATAGTAATCTGTTCTCGTACTTTTCTATATTTTATTTACCTTATAACAAAGAGTTGCTAATAATATTTCCTGTATTATTTAAGTTCCGAATTAGCAGATAGATGGCACTCCAGATAATGAAGTTTTGATTTAATTTGTTACATTGAAACGAGATGGCAGCAAGGTCACGCGACCATATGTACATAATTAATTCTATTGTATGATTTTTATTATTATTCAATTTTGTTTGTAAGCTATTTATTGACAAAATCAAAAATATTCAAAAGGTTTTACTTGAATCGCAGCTATACATCTATACCGTACTTTGTATTCTATGTATAAGTTTTAATAGCTGAACAAATAATCGATATTTTTTTTTTTTATAAACTAAACTAAAATGAATTAATGAACTAAAAGTAATTACTTAAGCAATAATAATATTAGTCTATCTTCTCTTTTTCTTTCTTTGGTCGTATCTCTGGTATCTCATTAAATATTTACCTAAGTGTTATTTTATTTTTTCCATTTTACTAAGCTTCGCTAATATAATATGTTTCAGGCTATATATTATTGTTATTTTAATTTTAATTAAACGCAGAACTAGTAATAATCGTTTGTAAGTACATATTATAAAGCAGATACAATTATATTCTATATTTATATATAGTAATATAAATTTACGTACATGTAAAAGATCCATCCTTACATTCACCTCTGACATCTATTCATATGACTTTGTTGCCATTTTTATTCTTCATAAAGAAAGATAATCGCTTCAAAATTGCCACCTGCGTTGTTACTAGCTTATTAGAGAGCAGATTTTGTTAAAAAATCAGCTTAGCTTAAAGAGGTTTTAAGTTTCAAACGAACCCTTAATCAAGCTAGTCCGAGGTCAACGTCGACGGAGCTAGTTAGTGCTTCCAATCACTTGGACGTCGCGCGTCGATTGGACAATTTGTCATCCTCTAATCCTGCAGCTGGAGACCATGTTAGATTAATTATCTTATCAGGTAGAATTTACGGATTAAATTATTTAAATTATTTGGACATTCCTTGTTAATTATTGGAAAGTCTAAAGTTTTTTAAAAATATTGTAAAGATAATAGTCTTTGATGTCATTGGTTCTAAACTAGTTGGTTAAAAAATAGTTGGTCCTGGATCACGATAGAGTCAAGTTAAAAAGAGATCAATAGTGTCCACGATGTGTTTATATTTGTATTTACTTTAATTACCTCATTAAAATTTGAAATTGAGAGTCAAGAAAATTCTGTGTTTTCTGACGTATTTGGACTTTATTATTTTTACATCTCTTATTTCAAAGAATGAATTTCTGTTTAAAGACTTTACAACCTTTACGTATTTTAAAGGATATTTCATACCCAGCAATTAAACAATATATAAGTGTCAGATTTTAAAATCCTGCATGATTTGAGAAAGGAATTATACTACCTTATTATAATTTATAATATATTTTTATATATCAATATAAACAGCTTTACAAGAGACTTGTAAAGTTTTAAGTTAGCTATTACTTTACATACAATATAAAGCAGACCAAGAGTTGTTAGTGTTTAACTTCCCAACTTTTTTTAAAGTCAAAATCAAAATGAAATTCTTATGAACGTCAAAACTACCTGTTCGGAAAAATAACCCAGTCATCGAAAAGTACCGGTAAAAAACTCGATCTGGTTTATCCTTTCGTTAGCATTCGTTTTTGGCGGATGCACAAATATTGGCGACATTTCCAAACGTCACCATAATTCACATATCGATCCACATAAGACATTCAAACCTGCTTGACGTGGTGCTTAAACTCACTATTCGGAGAATGGGTAATGTGCTTTGGGACTTTGTTAAACCTATCATTATTAACGTATGTTATAAGAAAAAACACAAAAGAATACTAAAAAAGAAGCACATGACAAAAAAGGAAATTTCTTTTTGTTAATACAAGCAACGACTTTAATATCTTCGTTTTACGTAAAAATAAGATCTGCATTGCGTCTGGGATCACGCAGCTTCAAGGTGAAGCCTTCCGACCCCAGCGTAGAAGTCCATAATCTATTGGTAAGTACCAACGCACGAATAACTTCCCTAATCGAAATTTTATGTACACGGTTATCACAGGCTTTAGTCGATAAATTAACCGTGTATATGAGTTAACAAGCTTTTAAACTCACAATTTTCTATTTTTATCTCATTCTGTATCATATCCGATGGGTGTTTTACGTTACTCGGTAAAATATTTGATAACCTAGAATAGTGGATTGGTCATAGTGATTTTCTTTTTTTTTTTTTGTTAAGATTCAAAAACAGCCAGTGTCTATCAAGTATCATATTCACAACAAAACAAATGCATTGCCTATTTGGATATGAACAAGACCATTCCAAAGTTACACAAGTCGTTATAGTCTAATGATTTGACTGGAATATCCATCCGATGTCCTCAGGTTCGAACTCCAAGTACCAACGATTTTTTTGAAATTCGCGTACATTTACTAATTTCAATGGATAAGACTATCAGCTGACGGTAAAGGAAAACATCTTGAGGAAACCTAAACCTGAAAAATGTTTATGTAAAACTATCGTATGTGAGAAAACATAAATCTGTGGATTTTGCAGAGTTTAAAATAGCCAATACGCCGTGGGCTGGCGTATGCCTATGCCTATACCTTCCTTGGGGAAGAGATTTGAGACATTACAGTGGGTTTCTTACAGCCTGATGATGGTGGTGGTGAACCATATTTATAAGATTCCTCATGTACAAAGGAGGAAACAAATAAAATCGGAATTTGGAAGGCATTTGAGCTTCTTTAAACTTGTGTTGAAATTTCAGTTCAGTTCATTCGGTTCTCTGACGAACATATTTGTACATTTACCTACTGTAATTAAGCAAGAATTTATTCTATATGTTCCCTTAATAACCGGGTTATAGAGTACGTTAAAGTTTCTACTATGACTTAGATTTAGATTGCATTATGTTTGTCTAAGATAATTTTTTCCATAGCTACAGCATTAAATATGATAAATATTCCGAGACTGATAAATTTATAAGTCTGCAACACGCACAAAGTTTATTCTGCGACCATCCATATAATTTCTCCGTACACGAGTATGACACGTTTATGGCACTGATATTTGGCTGGTAGCCATTCTAAATCTGCCGCATTAAGTCTGTTATTGGGTTTTATCGGACTAAAGGTCAGTCGATACAAGGTCGTGGTTAAGCCAAATATCGTCTACGACCTATGTTTAAATTTTGTAGACAAAGTTTTTCGGTAAGCTTATAAAATATACCTACAGTACAATTATTTGTGTACGATATGGATAATATAGATTATAAATATATTTCCTTAATTATTTAACACATCTATCATCTGTTTCATAATTAACAGTATTACTTAACAACAATGTAGAGAAAATATACAAGTATATTTGTTGTTCGAAGCCGGCATGAGGTCGCTGTTGTTTTTGGATTGTACTGTGCTTACCATCAGGCACAGTGCAGACACATTGCCGTGCTACAAAAAAAATCTTTCACGTAAAAATTACTGAACGGATATTAACGACACTTTTGTTTGCACTTTATAGATTCTAGCGTTTGACCACAAGATATCTCATCTGATGTTAAATGACCACGTGGTCTAATATAGTAAACACGCTGAACCTAGAAGGCACTGGTTCTCAAATGCAGAGGCTTGGCTACAGATTTTCAACCTATTATTGGTTAGGCAGCCAGGCGGATTTAGAAAAAACCATACTATAATGCTATGATTACATCGTGATGCTTTCTTTCACTGGAAGCTCTGACTCAGTTGCCAGAATTGGAAACCACGTTCATCACGCTGCGTCTGAACACGCTATCAACTAAGTCACCATCGCTTCAAAACTTTACAGTATTGTAACTTAGACATCATAAAAAAATATAGGTTATAATAACAATAAGAATATTGTTGGCCAAAATATAACAAAAAGTGTAAAGTGATTTTGAAAAAATACTGCCTATCTCGGCATGGACTGCATAAAGAGTTCAAGTTACACAAAGTCACTATTAGTACAAAAAACATTTTGAAACATTCTTCATTGGTGCTCCGCTCCTATTGGTCGAAGCTTGATGGTATATAGCTATATAACACTGAAAGACGTTTTCAAATCCGACCAGTGGTTCTTGAGATTAGCGTGTTCAACCAAACAAATAAACAAACACTTTAGCTTTATAATATTAGTATAGATTATAAATCTACAGTTTTTTTTACAAAAACTGTAAATAATTATAATCTGAAATATGAAAACATTCGTTTTCGTGAGAAAAAAAACTTTAATTTCGCTCAACTAAGTTTATTGACCAAAAAAAGTGAATCGCAATTTGCGACAATATTGTTTTCACCTAATTGACTTAATAGTCGTGAATATACCGTGAGATTAAGCAAAATGTTGTTATTAACACAAGCCGAGTAATTTACCTCGAGATTTGTGTAATGAAGTCGCCAAAACGAACTAGGGATGAAACAATTTGTGTACCCCAAACAGAATAAAAGCGAAAGGAAATTTCAAAATTGCAAACCCTGATTTGCATAATGGGGGCTTGATGGTACTGCCCCGGGAGAGTGTAGATTTATTATCATGCTTCCTTTATGGTATAAACAGATGTATATAAAACATGTTTACTTTATTACTAAATGCGACCGTTAGAAATTCAATTTATTTGTATATCGTACTGCTATTACAATACTGTCGTCACTGAAAATATCCCTTTTTCCAAAATCCATGAAAAACTGATTTCTCGCTATCTACTTAAAGTTCTTTGAAAGTATGTATTTTTATTGAAAATTAGACTAAAAGTACTTTGCTTTATAATGTAATCTACATGATACAGTGACACATCTTTACTCGATCGCTCTTTGTTGAAACTAAAAATGACGCATTATTGGTTGGGGATAGAAGTCGTTAGTAGTTCATCAAAAGTTGATTAGAGCGCTATTTCTTGCTTCAGTTTAGAGATATTTTTATAACTGTTTTACAGGGGTGTAGGTTATCACTTTTTCTTTTATAATTAATTAAAATGTTAATTGACGCAATTTTCGAGTTACGACGGTTTTGTAATAGCAGTGCGATATCCTTAGAAATTAAGTGTCAATGGCTTATTTGTTTGAAGAAGGCGTTACTTTGTGGTAATCCATCATTAATATTATAGTAGACGCTACTTGGCTCTTCCGCCTGGAATCGATGGAACACTACTACGTCTGACTGCAACATAAAGCAAATCAATTAATCAATATATCATTTATACATATATATATATATAATGATTACAATATATAATTAATTAATATAATAATAATTAAAGTATGTTGCAGATTGACGTATAATCACGACAATCGATAACACGTGTTTCGCTCCTTCACGGAGCATCTTCAGATCGATGTTGACTCGGTTAACATAATTAATATAGATTTGTATAAATGATATATTGATTAATTCATTTGTTTTATGATGCAATCAGACGTAATAATGTTCCGTCTATTCCAGGCGGTAGTGCAAATTAGCGTCTACTATAATGTCAATGGCTTAATCGATAGCGTGTTTAAACACAGCGTCAATGGACGTAGGTTTGATTCTTTGATCTGAGTCGGAGCTTTCGGGGAGGAAAACAACGTGATGTAACCATATCATGGTGGTAGGGCTTTTTCTAAGTCTGTCTGGTTAGCTACCACCCTCAACTTGAAATTCTGTCACCAAGTACCTTCTACGTTTAGCGTCTTTATGATCTTAGACCAGGTCATCATTTAACGTCAGATAAGACTGTAGTCAAATACTAAAAACCTATAAAGTATTAAAGAAAACATATTTTATAAACATACTAGCGGGCCCGGCAGACGTTGTTCCGCCCTGATTATAAAAAAATCCTTGACAAATTATATACCAAAGCCTTCCTCATGAATCCCTCTATCCACTGATGAAACTCGCATGAAAATCCGTTTAGTAGTTTTTGAGTTTATCGCGAACAGACAGACAGACAGACGCGGTAGGGGACTTTGTTTTATACTATGTAATGATATTATCATAAAATTAAGTACCTTTGTCTTAGCTATATGTTCACTCGTCTATTCAATATCTTACCACATATATCCCACTCTTTCACAAACCTATGTTTATATCTATTTTCCACCCCAAGCTTCAAGGTGTTGTCTTATCTTGAAAATTTTAAATTGAGTTTAAATTTATCATTTGAAAATACAATAATAACAGAAGTTTAAAGCATGGTTATTAGAAATGTGTTTCGTTAGATCAAGGCATAACGGAATAAACAGCAGGCCTCGCGTTAAACACGCGCTCAACTTTTAATTTATTAGAACGATTTAGTACCGCGCGATTTAAAAGCGCTCTTACGAATGCGACACATAACTCGCCCGAGTTATTACCGCTCGTGAACTTTACTCAGGTTTTAAGTTTAAATAATTGTACAAACCACTTTAAGAAAATACACTCGGCGGTATAATAAGCCTCCAAACTTGCTCGGCTTGGAGGAAATTTGAAAAAAATAAACTTAACTTTATTTCGTGGTGATTTTGAATATGTTTCTAATTACATAACAGAATTACATACAGATATTTATTTTATTGTTAAATTAGAATACTATAGTGTTAATTACTAAATATAATGATCATATTAACCACTTTAAATATTCTTCACTATAATCGAAGAATATTATTAGAACTTATGTTTTTATTTAATACTAAATGCGCCCGCGACTCCCTCCGCATGGAACCTAATGTAAAATAACAGTGACAAATAAAATCACCCGAATGTACTAAGTCCATTTAGATACGTAGTTTTCTCTCGTACTTAAGTCACGTCGTCATTAAAATTACAATAACTTCTGATAGAGTGAACCGATTTTACTGAAACTAAGACTAAATGCTACTCGAGGTTATGCTTTATGATTTTCTTGGTTTTATCGTTAACGCAGTACTTTATCTATAATGCGTGTTCGAGCAAACAGACAGACAGAAATTTCTAAAAATGATTGAAAGGTATTTTATTATTTATTCCAAGAAACATGCAACAATTTTTTTTTCATAAATCTAAAAATTAGATAGACACTTTAGATTTACATTATTATTATACGCATACGGACGCGCCCTACATAATTCACTTGTAAAGCATGCCCTAACTTTTATATGGTCGAGTAAAAATAGATAACGTAACTGATAGATGAATGAAGCATGTGAAGTATAAATGAGGGTGGTGCAAATATATATTACCAATAATTTTCTGAATAATAAAAATGTCTCAAACCTTCTATTACACTGACAAAAAAAAAACAAATTAAATTTGTTTCCGCCGACGCGACGCGAAGGCACACAAAATTGGCGGGCGTTATTATAGCTTTGGCCCACAATTACGTTGTAATTGAAAACCGAGTGGTCGTTACCTCGCGTTGTGACGTCAGCCGGTTTCATTTACGAACATGTGAAACGTGGGGATTAAGCGGTTCTTTTATTTCTGCTTTATTACTCGTATATCGTTCATTT
Source organism: Antheraea pernyi (assembly GCA_015888305.1). Lineage (NCBI taxonomy): Eukaryota > Metazoa > Arthropoda > Insecta > Lepidoptera > Saturniidae > Antheraea > Antheraea pernyi. The sequence goes on along the minus strand of MU159098.1, from coordinate 339,009 downwards.
TGCATACGTTATATACCTTTTTAACCTCATCACATGAGCTAATTTAATTCAATATAAGATATAAAAATCCAGTGTTATAAATATTGTTCACAGTTAACTCTGAAACTGCTATACCGATCTTCATAAAATATCCATTTAGATATAATTTGGTCCAACTTGAGATATAGGGTAATTTATATTTCGATTAATGGTCTCAATATTTTTTAATTACAAATTAAGCGATTGTCAATATTGATTATTGTTATTCATTTTAAGTTTCATCAATCAATTTGTTGACAGAAAACTATAGCACTGACTGTTATAGATATATCATAGATGGCGCCACGTTTTAATTGTGAAAATAGTCCATCATAATTTAAATTCAAAATACAATAACTGACTCACAGCAACGCGTCGTCGGGTCATATAACGCTTTCATTAATAGTGTCTTTCATATATAGTCTGTATAGCCACCTGAGACACAGAATCCCCTAGTTTAGGTGGCAGCTGTCATCACGTAGAATTCGTCAATTTTCTAATAACTTTTTGATAGTTTGCGGTCCATTATTCTACTTTGTGAAATTGTTTAATATCATTGTAAATTTACGATTTAAAATCAACTAATGTTGACTAATGGACAACTAATAGTCACTATTGTTATTTTAGTATATTGTTTATTAGTTGTAATAAATTATAAATACTTGTACATTATGTAACAGTACCTTTTTGTAATATTTTATTGTATGGCATACTTTTTAAATGTAAAATAATGTTTTACAAGGTTGAATTAATAAATAAATTGACACATTGACACAATTATAAAATGAAATAAAAATTTTAGATTTACGGTTGAAGCCGACGTTGGTTCACACTACATATGTATATAAATGTAAGATATAAAAAAAATATAATTAATTAAAAAAAATATATGTTGCGGATTAACGTGTAATGACCACAATCGATTACATGTGTTTCGCTCCGTCACGGAGCATCTTCAGATCGATCTTGACTGTTCCGATTCGAGGGGCCAATCAATTCCAGACGGAAGTGCAAAGTATCGTTCGCTATAGTATCTAATAGTGGATTTCCACAAAGTAACGAATACTTCAATCAAATAACTGAAATCTATATATATATATATATATATTTGTAAAAATTGTAGGAAATGCCTGAACTATCTCAGTTATCTAAAACAGCTTCAGTGCTATGCGTCACAGAGTGCTCTATATTTCAGTTCCCTTGAACGGTATTTAATTTCAAGTTATTAAATTCAATAGATATAATCTATACTAATATTATAAAGCTGAAGAGTTTGTTTGTTTGTTTATTTGTTTGTTTGTTTGGTTGAACGCTAGGATCTCTGGAACTACCATTCCGATTTGAGAAAATCCTTCGGTTTTAAATAGCTCATTTATCGAGGAAGGCTATAGGCTATATATCATCACGCTAACGCCAATAGAAGCAGAGCACCAATGAAGAATGTTTCAAAATCGGGCACTTTTTTCCTTTTGAGAGATTTCGTAAGTAGTAGTTATAATATTCGTCCAATAGGACAGGCGAAGGAATTAATCCATACTGCCAACTCTGAAGTT
>MU159098.1:325509-336980 GCA_015888305.1 Antheraea pernyi | reverse complement strand
CCGATTTTCACGGGGTATTCACTGGTAGATAGCAGACGTCATAAAAAGTAATTTAGATTTTTTATTCGCCTTCGGCTGTAGTGGAATATTCGTAATGCTTTAACTGATTTTCACGGGACTTTCACTGGCAGATAACTCATCTTATAAGAAGTAACTTAGACTATTTTATTTTGTTACTCAAGACTTCATCCGACATCCATACTCAAAACAATATCCTACTATCTCCTAATTGGTTGGACCGACTTTCACGGGGCTTTTACGGACAGATAACTAGCGGGCTCGGAAGACATTATCCCGCCCCGATAATAAAATGAAAACCTTGACAAATTATACCTAAACATTCCCCATGAATCATCATTCTATTTACTGGTGAAAATGGCATGAAAATGGTCGTTTTTGACTTTGTCGCGAACAGATAAACTGACAGAAGACTTTCTTTTTAACCGACTTAAAAAAAGGAGGAGGTTACTATGTTCGATTGTATGTATATTTTTTATATATGTAAACCGATATTTAGTAGATGGCGTTCGTATTGTAGTTACAAATGTTTTTGAAAAAGCGTTTCTGTAATGTACACACCCACTTACAATTTTACATTTCTTTAATAAATTTTTAAAAAGCGCATGCGGAGCCGCGGGTAACAGCTAGTCTTATATAAATGTAAATTAAAGCGTATACCTTCCTCTAATGTAGTTTCTGTGATGATATTGTTGGAAGTATATCCAATTTGTAACGTTCCAAGATGTAAACGACAATCGAGGGAGGTGAAACAAGGGCCGTATTTAGCGAATGTTCACAACGAGATTCCCTAGTCATTCTGGCGTTTGGTCCAATTGATTGGCGCAAGCGAACAAATGATTTACATTTTTAATCGACTTTTAATACAAGGGTAAAGATGTTTTTTTTGGTTACCATATTGATAATATATGTATAAAATTTTTTATCTCTTTCGATATTATAAATAATCATAAATATAACGGTCGGCGAGCGCGCTGCGGTTGCGTTAATACATAACTTATACAATACAATAACTTGGAATATTTACCAGATATCTCGTATTAATAATTTATTGTATTATAAACTAGCTGACCCGTGCGACTTCGTCTGCACCAAATCGGTTATTACCGGTTTCGATTGTACTTTTAAACGCGAAAAATCTAAATACATCTCAAAACCCGATTGCAGCGATACCTACTGTTTCAAATTGTGAATCCCAAATATCCAGGGACTCACTCAAACATATACCCAGTTGGTATGTGAGAAATATTTTAAAATATGCTTTGAACCCGTTCGCAGCATCACCTACCAGGTCCAATTAAGATAACAAATAACCTACATATATTGCCGATATCTGTCTGTCTGTCTGTCTGTCTGTCTGTCTGTCTGTCTGTCTGTCTGTCTGTCTGTCTGTCTGTCTGTCTGTCTGTCTGTCTGTCTGTCTGTCTGTCTGTCTGTCTGTCTGTCTGTCTGTCTGTCTGTCTGTCTGTCTGTCTGTCTGTCTGTCTGTCTGTCTGTCTGTCTGTCTGTCTGTCTGTCTGTCTGTCTGTCTGTCTGTCTGTCTGTCTGTCTGTCTGTCTGTCTGTCTGTCTGTCTGTCTGTCTGTCTGTCTGTCTGTCTGTCTGTCTGTCTGTCTGTCTGTCTGTCTGTCTGTCTGTCTGTCTGTCTGTCTGTCTGTCTGTCTGTCTGTCTGTCTGTCTGTCTGTCTGTCTGTCTGTCTGTCTGTCTGTCTGTCTGTCTGTCTGTCTGTCTGTCTGTCTGTCTGTCTGTCTGTCTGTCTGTCTGTCTGTCTGTCTGTCTGTCTGTCTGTCTGTCTGTCTGTCTGTCTGTCTGTCTGTCTGTCTGTCTGTCTGTCTGTCTGTCTGTCTGTCTGTCTGTCTGTCTGTCTGTCTGTCTGTCTGTCTGTCTGTCTGTCTGTCTGTCTGTCTGTCTGTCTGTCTGTCTGTCTGTCTGTCTGTCTGTCTGTCTGTCTGTCTGTCTGTCTGTCTGTCTGTCTGTCTGTCTGTCTGTCTGTCTGTCTGTCTGTCTGTCTGTCTGTCTGTCTGTCTGTCTGTCTGTCTGTCTGTCTGTCTGTCTGTCTGTCTGTCTGTCTGTCTGTCTGTCTGTCTGTCTGTCTGTCTGTCTGTCTGTCTGTCTGTCTGTCTGTCCCTGTGAACGCGCATCACTCGGAAAGTACTGAACCGATTTTGACGAAACTTGGCACAGTGATAACTAATGTTACGAGATTACATTTAGGATACTTTTTGTCCCATAAAACGCAATGGATTCTCCAGGATCTGCCTGTTTGTCTGTCCCTTTAAACACGTATTACTCTGAAAGTACTGAACCAATTTAGACGAAATTTGGCACAGTAATAACCAATATTACAAGGTTACATCTAGGATACTTTTTATCTTATAAAACGCAAGGGATTCTCCAGGATAACGGACGAAAGTAAAAAAAATGTAGTTCATGATATTCTTGACGAATTTTGGTAAATTTTCTTTGTGCTATATATAGCAGACAGATTAGCTAAAAAATTAAGCTATATTTCCATATGCTACTTCAAAAAAAAATATACCAAAAAAAACGACCACCGTGATTCGAACCGTCGGCCCCGTCGAAACATTTAAAGCCCCGTACGTTACAACTGAGCTACGCCTACATGACATTTCTGTACGTAATTATCGACCACGTATGAAACATTTATGTAGACGAAACTGTCACTTATGTTGTTACATTTATTTCATTGTATAAAAAAATGTTTTGCTAAACAAAGGTGACAAGATTTGTTTATTTATCTATACTATAATAAAACTGTTACAAAGCCAAATCTGTACATTACAAGGTTACATTTAGGATACTTTTTGACCCATAAAACGCAAGGGGTTCTCCAGGATAACGAAAGAAAAGAAATTAGTTAATGTAACTAGACTTTTTTGCGACACTTTAGTATAAGAGCCAGCAACGTTGGAAGAACGAGAATTTGAGAAAAGTTGGTTCTTTAATATGAAGATATATTATGCCCTTCCAAACACGATTCAGGATACCTGGTAGCCGGTTAACGTTGTATTTTTTAATGCGAATTACACCTTTACAGATCAACATTCTCGTTCTTCCAACGTTGCTGGCTCTTATACTAAAGTGTCGCAAAAAAGTCTAGTTACATTAACTAATTTCTTTTCTTTCGTTATCCTGGAGAACCCCTTGCGTTTTATGGGTCAAAAAGTATCCTAAATGTAACCTTGTAATGTACAGATTTGGCTTTGTTACAGTTTTATTATAGTATAGATAAATAAATAAATCTTGTCACCTTTGTTTAGCAAACATTTTTTTATACAATGAAATAAATGTAACAACATAAGTGACAGTTTCGTCTACATAAATGTTTCATAAGTGGTCGATAATTACGTACTGAAATGTCATGTAGGCGTAGCTCAGTTGTAACGTGGCGGAGCTTTAAATGTTTCGACGGGCCCGACGGTTCGAATCACAGTGGTCGTTTTTTTTGGTATATTTTTTTTTGAAGTAGCATATGGAAATACAGCTTAATTTTTTAGCTAATCTGTCTGCTATATATAGCACAAAGAAAATTTACCAAAATTCGTCAAGAATATCATGAACTACATTTTTTTTACTTTCGTCCGTTATCCTGGAGAATCCCTTGCGTTTTATAAGATAAAAAGTAGATGTAGATGTCCTAGATGTAACCTTGTGATATTGGTTATAACTGTGCCAAATTTCATCTAAATTGGTTCAGTACTTTCAGAGTGATTCGTGTTTAAAGGTATAGACAAACAGGCAGATCCTGGAGAATCCATTGCGTTTTATGGGACAAAAAGTATCCTAAATGTAATCTCGTAACATTAGTTATCACTGTGCCAAGTTTCGTCAAAATCGGTTCAGTACTTTCCGAGTGATGCGCGTTCACAGGGACAGACAGACAGACAGACAGACAGACAGACAGACAAAAATTTTAAAAGGGTTAGTTTTGGCTTCTATATCGATAACAAAGCCTACCCCGATCAAAATTTTCAAAAAATATTTAATGTACAGATTTGACCTTGCTACAGTTTTATTATAATATAGATGAATATTATTATGTAGTAGTGCATATTAAAATAATATTTAAAAAGACTGTCTGTCAATATCGATTAAAATAAATCATTATATCCTGACTAGTAATAAATGTAATTTCATTTGATGTTCTTCCTTGTACTATACTAGTAACTTCCGGCTTCCTCGGCGATAATTACAATGTAAGACTTAATAGTAATAAATTTTAGCGCCATCTATAGGTGAGTTATAATAAAATCTATAAAAACCTTGTCCGTGAAGAAATATTTTCTTTATAAAATTAAACATTATAAAATATGCGAACGATGGTAACGTCTGGAAAAGACGGCCCCTTCTGTGCATACGCCAAAAACGTACATAACTATCTATGTTTGTAAACATATATGCGATGAAGTGGAAAATACAAACCACATCGATTTACTAGCCAGTTCTTCTCGTTAACCGTGATGTTTTCCGAAGCTGTGGTAGTTTTGACGTTCCCAAGCGCTTTCTCAAGACCAAATTTGAATAAAATATCACCGATTTGAAAAACATGCTAAATTAACGAATTGTGTTAATAACATTATGCAGATCTAATATTCAGTAATAAGTAAATACTAAAAAAAAAGTTATTAAAAAGACGGGATTGCTTAATATATTTAATAAACAACAAATTGGTCGCCCCATGCTTCAGGCTTAATATACCAATAAGAGCTTTATAGGTAATACCGCAAAAGCATGTTACCCATTTGCTGAATAGTAAATTTAAGCAACACGTCAAACGGGTTTAGATGTCAAAAGGCTACTATCAATATGTGAACGATGGTGATGTTTGCAAATAACAGCTCTTCCTGTGCACATAATAATCTTCTTCTATCTACTCTTCTATACATATAATAAAAATGAAGTGTCTGTATGTAATATCAAAATAAAAATTTTGGACTGATTGGGTATGAAAGTATACCTTACGCATCTGATAACAATGTATGTCTGTCGGTCTGTCTGTCTGTCTGTTTGTTTCAGGTAATCTTCGAAACGGCTGGGCCGATTTTGACAAGAATTTCACTGACACATAGCTGAAATTACAGCAGGTTTCTTAGGCTACTCTAAATTAGACTAGGTATTAACCGCGGCTACGTCTGCAATGCTATCTCTAAAACGATTGGACCGATTTTCACCAAATTTACACCAGCAGATAGCGGACATCATTTCAAGTAATTTAGTCTATTTTAATTTAAAATACCTGTTAACAGTGGCTTCGTCCACAACGTTATCTCCAAAACAGTTGGACTGATCTTCACAAAACTTTTACTGGCAAATAGCTGACCCTATAAAAAGTAATTCCAGCAATTTTAGTTTATACTAGCTGTTAACCGTGGCTTTGCCCGCAGTGCCATTTCCAAAACGGGTTGACCTATCTTCACGAGACTTTCACTGGTAGATAGCTGATCTTATAAAAAGTAATTTAGGCAATTTTAATGTATACTAGCTGTTTACTGTGTCTTCAGCCGCAGTACTATCTCCAAAACGGTTCGACCGTTTTTTACGGGACTTTCACCGGCAGATAGCGAACATTATAAAAAGTCATTTAGTCTATTTTAATTTAGACTAGCTGATAACCGTGACTTCGTTCGCAGTGCTATGTCCAAAACGGTTTGACCAATTTTCAAGGGGACTTTTACTGGCAGATAGCTGACCCTACAGGATGTAATTTAAGTAATTCTATTTTAGACTAGATATTACCCGCGACTTCATCCTCAAGAAATTTTGCAAAAATATGTTATTCACTGTAAGCATGTGTATAAGATGTGCGTTGTACTGAACTCCAAGAATAAATATAATTGAAATTCATATATCAGTATCTATGTATGTAATTTGAATTATATTGTGTTTTCGGTCATTTTGCTTTATTTACCGCACTTTGGTCTACATAACTAAGCAACCATAGTAACATATAAGAATATTGTATCCAAGTCAATGAGCACTATTTAAATTGTTGAATATTAAAAACTGCTTAGACCGATATAACGTTTTATATCTTGATTTATATTTATTCAAGGGTAATTTACTCCGTGACGTGTTAAGTGTGTCTGTGTTATTTGTTTGTTCGTCTCAAATTTTGTACTAACATTGACGTCCGTTTATCATCATATATAGGCTCCCATCTAAATCAGCGCTGCAGTACTACTTACAGTATTGCAGATTTTTGCTGAATGGGTTCGGCAATTGTTGGACATCTATTTTTTCATTTTTTAAATGTTTTTTTTTTCTGTCTAATTAGTTTGTGTAATTTAATTTAATTGATGGTTGATCCAACAATATGGTATTTACCTTCTTTCTTTCTTCTTCTTTCTTTCTAAAAAAAGTTTTGAGTATCATGGTGGATGGATATAAGAAGGTAAAGAAAGGTAAGGGAACACAGAAAAATGTATGGATGGATTGTATGAATTTGTGTGTATAAAAGGTGTGAATACTGAGATGACATTTGATAGGGAAGAGTGAAAAAGGAAAACATGTTGTGCTGTCCCTACTTAGGTGAGATAAGGATAAGAATATAATATAAGAAGATAAGGGTAAAGAAGATAATGATTTGATATGGGAACTATATTCAATATTCCCAGCGTCCGCTTATCACTCGGCCCGTACGATTTAGATACAAAGGAGACGGATGCAGCCGTCTCCCACAAACTTTCCCTGGAACAAGCGAAGGGTTTAATTGTTTTCCTGCACCACGAGACGCCGGGGAAACGGGACTAAAACGCGTTGAAAACGAGCGGAGAGCTCCCACTCGTTCCACTTTCCCTCGGCAACCTTTTGTTTGAAGAAGTCTAATTTTTAATTGAACGCTGCAGTTGAAAAACTTTTTCCTGATTCTGAAATTACATAGTTTGTTTTAGTTATGATTTAATTAGCTCGTATTTTTAGTTTACGTGAGAGTTCGTTAATTATTTCTCCGTATTCTTAATTAATTTTATTTCATTTAATATTAGTTCGGTGCGAAACATTAATAAATTGAGCGATTAGCTGGGATTAGCACCATCGCAGGTTTGAGTTATAAAGTTCTCACGCTAGGAAGAGATACGGAATTTTATGTGCCGCTTGAAGCAGCGAAATCAATGAGTAAAATTAACCAGAAATTAAAGTATAAACAGAATATAATAATGTTCATCGGTTCCGAGATTTAGCAATCATAGGCTTATACATATAACGGGCATACAGACAGATGCTCTTTGTCTTTAATAATATGTCTAGATAATGATACCTATAGTTATATATAATAACAATAATGCATATGATATATAATGTAAATAAAAAACATTATTGTTAGAAAATATTAATTAAAGAAATATATAAGAATATTGCTACAGAAGTAAATGAAAAACGCCCGTCTTCCTCAAACTCCCTTACTAATAGGTATTAATTTAGGAGAACGGAAAAAAAATATCACGAAAGAGGATATTGTCCCCAATCTATCCTTCATTAAACTTTTGGCAGTAACTTTCTCATGAAGAGACGAGAAATTTATTATTAAAAAATATAAACGGTCAAGAGTGAGTTAAGTCTTCGTACTGGGTTCCGTTATATATTACTGATGTGAAGCCTTAACTCTTATTTGGCATCGTATTGTTTATAATTTTAACTGAAACCAATTAAACTTGAAACAACAAATGTGAGAAGTAGCTTTGTCTGTGTGTTTGTTTGCTATATTTTCATGAATCAACTGCTGAATCCATCGTAATGCAATTTGGCATAAACGAAGCTTGAGGCATGAAGAGAAACAAGTTATGTTTTATTCTGAATGTATCCAGTTATCTAAGATTGAAATCAAATATTTTATTTATATGTTTGCAAAACTTATTATGTATAATTATTGGTTCCCAGAGATTATATAATATAATCTTATATATATATATATATATATATATATATATAGGTAGAAATTTTTCATTATGTGCACATCACTTAAAAGCTACTAAATAAATTTAGATAATTTTTTTAGTATTACGTCTTAAACATTTGCGTCTTATAACAAAAAAAAATATATCTTTATCTAAACTTATCATAAAAGAGTCTCTTACTCTTGTTTAGAGATAGACATTGTTTATCATTGTCTAAAGGTTGTCTAAGTTGACAGTTTTTAGTTTATTGTTGTGATTTTTTGTATTAAAAACAACCAGACTGCTATTGCAGGACACGCTATTGTAGTAAATTGTTCAAAACGTGTGTTTAGCAAGTTTTAAAATTTTAGACAATGTTTAGTGAAACTCATGTTCTTGTTCATTTTTGTTTTTGTAATAAGACCGCTAGCATTTATCTAAACAAAAATTATCACGATGAGAAATTTCCGATTTTTATAAGTACTACGTGTTCAGCTATATGTGTTCTCCGTGTCAGAGTACGGCAAGCGGTGAGATGCTTATGTTTTTATCTTAGTACATAAAGTATAGTTTTAAGATAATAAATAAGGGGTGTCGAATAACATCATAAGACTTGAGACATCCATGCCAACCTCACCTGCACGTGGTGCACCCTGAACAACGAACGAGGCAAAGGCGAAAGCGGGGTGGTAGGGTTTTACAGCCTGACTGGGTCGCAACCACCATGTACATGGCAAAAAAGTCCGTCATAGTGATTCGCTTCTGCGGGTCGCGTTTCGGGATCAGCCTGTGCATATCCTGCTTTTCTCAGACCGGCATGACAGCGGCGACCAGCGATGGATATTGTCACACGATGGTCGCCATTGTTTTTGTATTGTACTGTGCTTACCATCAGGCATAGTGCAGTAATTTGGCATGCAACAACAAAAAAAAAATCAAGGCAGACAAAGTTGCGTATATTAGCTAGTTAATAATATAAAAAATTGTTATGTGCATACTTATTACGCTTATTATATATTTGTACCAAGATACAAGAAGCGTCGCGATACGTGGATTGAAATTTTAATGAGGTGACATATAAATTTCAATTATTATTCTCATTCTACATATCCTATACAACAATATTATTATTACAAAGATTTTTATAACTACCGTTTTCGAATAATGTGTTTTTTATTGTACAAAAAGATAAGTAAAAATTTCAAAATTCATCATCGAATATCTTCACGGAAACAGGGTCCACGATAAAAACAAGTGGCTATTCAGATTTAAATTGCTTTTAATGTATTGTTGTAAAAATATACGAATAAATTTGCAATATAGTTAGTACATTCAAAATACCAACAAATTCAATATTCAATTCATAAAAGGAATATGTCTCTAAATATCTGCACAACAGTATAAGTGTGAAATGAAACAAAAAAAGACTAGCTTTTGTCCGTGACTTCCCTAGCATTAATGTAGACTTGACTTATACCTCAAAAAGAGTACTTTTTTCTAGATAAAAAGTACTATATGACCTATTCTGTACCCCTAATAATGCGTTTGGAAAAAATTATAAAGATCAGATGCGTAGTTAAGTCGTGAAAGTATTTTTTTTATATCATAAGAGGTAAATGAACAGGTGGGTCATGTGATGTTACGTGATCATCACCGTTCATAATGTCCAGTCTAAAAAACAAATAAGTTTATAATATTGGTAAGGATAAAAAAATTATAATTACGGAACGCTAAAAACTTATAGCGTCTCCGTACCGTACCCCACTCAAGTAAAAAGTGAGTGACTCGAGAATGGAGACAAGTGCTATAAATTCTGTGAGACGACGGTATCCAGAGATCGCCGGCGAAAGTGACTCCGGCCGGACATCGAACCCGGAGCCGGGCGTCGACGACTCAGAGCCGGGTTTTTGTTGCCGGATTAACTCTAGCCGTGACCGGGTATTAAGAGCTTTTCCGACTTTTCATTAAACGGGATTGGATGGATATCTTGTTTACCCTATACATAGAAACATACATTGTTTGGAATATTTTCTGAGATCTTCTATAGATATAATAACAATTTAAAACTATCGTTAATGTACTTTTTTGATTTTTGTAAAAAAAAATTGTTGCATGTGCCTAGGAATAAGTAATAAAATAAATTTCAATCATTTTTAGAAAAATCTGTCTGTCTGTTTGGATTACTTTAAAAAAAATCATAAAGCATATCTTCCGATAAAATTTAGTTTTTGTTTCATTAAAATTGGTTCTGTCTATCAATGGTTATTGTAATTTTGATGACGACGCGACTTAAGTACGAGAAGACTAGACTTAAAACATTCAGATGACTTAATTATTAACTGTTTGGTACGTCAGGTTCTACGCGGATGAAGTCGCGTGCACAGCTAGTCTAATATATATAGGTTGGAGTTTTAATTGATTTCCACTATTATTTTAAATATTGATCCTTTGATATTTATCATCATCATCAGCCTGTACGAGGCCCACTATAGGCCTCTTCTCGAAGGAAGATATGGGTATAATCACTACGACAGCTCAACGATGTATTGACGATTTCAAGCTCCAAGAAATCCACAGTTATATAATATAATTTTCCCACATACAAGAACATTTCTCACGTTCAGGTCTCCTCACATTGTTTTCCTTCACCGTCAGCCGTGTTACCGATTTAAATCACTAAATTTACTCAAATTCAGAAAATATATATATATATATATAGATACCGTAATAATATTCCATCGGGTAAATCACCAAAATACGACAACTTTATAAGAAGTAAAAAACTTAATGTAATTTTTTTTTATAATTTTATTGAACGCAAAGAAATCGTTTGATAGATAGTGTTACCTTTAGAGAAACAATACTATTTCTATCAAGTTTGAAGTTAACTTTACCTATAGACTAATGTATATGTTTAGAATTATAACTGAAACATGAGCGAGGGAATTCAATAGAACATGTCGTCGAAGACAATTTGATATAGGAATTATTAATAAACTTTGATGATAAATCACCTAGAAGTTACGTGTGGTACGGTTTGTTAAGGATGGAAGTTACTTTGTACCATTAGACTTTATCATATAAATTACTCTTACTACCCAATAATAATAATTTAATCGAATTAATTGATCTTTGAGAGCCATATGTGTAGCTCGAAGGTGGTAGAACCACGCTGTAGCTATTACTAGTTTCAGCATGAATGGGTTGGTTCGCCCGGGGTAGTACCACCCTCTCACAGAACACCGACGTGAAGTAACAGGGCTTTTTTTTTTTTTCGAACTGACACGCTATAAGATCTTAACAGCTTCACCGGACTACTAAGGCGAGCGCTTAAGGCACTCAGCCGATTTTATTTTGACAACTAGCTCAAGGGTGCGCGGCACACCTCGGCTTTGGCTGTTGCCTGATACATGCAATTCGCGACCTATGTAAGCTAACCTAAGCTAAGCTAACTATTCATACATATATGAGTTGTTGAAACATATATGTGTACCAAGCATACATACCTCAACAACACTTATATATATTTCGTATCGGATAATATTCTAAACTAATTCAGTT
>MU159098.1:314994-325015 GCA_015888305.1 Antheraea pernyi | reverse complement strand
TTTGACATATGCGCAAAAACGGGACTGCTGTATGTCATCACGGGACGGATACACGTCTTATACGAAGTGAGCTTGTGTCTGAGGGACATCTTACTCCTATGACAAAGCAATGGATGGAGGCGACCCAAAACCATAGCGGCTTTGTTTCGTACTCTATCTATATGTGACTCGAAATTTAAATGTTTATCTAATGTAACACCGAGATATTTGACCTCGTCGGCCCAAGGTATATCGGTTCCGTATAGCCTGATGGGCTCGAGGTTATTACTACGTCGTAATGGATCGAAGAGTATCGCGGCGCTCTTATCAGGATTAACTTCTATGCGCCATCGACGAAACCATTTACCGAGTGAAGTAACAGGGCTTGCATTGCGATTCGTTCGGTTAGTGAGAGCGCCGGAGGACCACCTCCCTTCCCCCTTTCCCTTCCCCTTTCTCTTTTCCCTACCCCTCCCCCATACGCAGGCTGGTAACGCAATTGCGACTTCCCTGGTGTTGTTAGTGTTTATGGACGGTGGTGATCACTTAACATCAGGTGGCCCATCTGTTCGTTTGTCACCTTTAGACATAAAAAAAAACTATGGAGAACTGCAGTTCAGGTCTTTGAACCTTTTTTAGACTCCAAAGACCTCTCATTAATTTTTAATCTTTCATTTTTGTTCATAAGCAATATTGTATTGTATTAAGAATGTAAATGTGAGGTCCAATAAATTAATTTATTATTAGTATTCCGTCCTGCAGTTAGCTGAGTAGAATAAAGTAACTTTGTACAACTAGACTTCGACCAATTATCAGACTAGGTGGTCGGGATCTGGTACTTTCTTATATATAGCTTTCACTTAGAAAACTTTATGTATAGCTTTCACTTAGAAAAAAGTACTGTTACTACTGCAAGACTAAATCAAATCAAGACTAATCATTAAGTCTAATTAATAGAATATATACGTGAGCAAGAGCTATAATTTACAAGGTATCTTTTGAATATCGTGTAAGCCACGGTGGTCCATTGGTTTGACCGGCGGAATATCAACGACCATCCATATACTACAATATCAATATACCAACGTATGTTTCGGAATTCGTAGACATTTACTAATTTCAATTGGTAACAATATTGAATGTGACGTTGACGGAAAATATAGTGAGAAAACCTGAACCTGAGAAACATTCTTGTAGTACCTACTGTTTGTGGGAAAACATAAGAAAGAAAGAAATACTTTATTGTTGGAACAACCGTACAATTAAATTAAATTACACAAACAAATTAGACAGAAGAAAAAAATACATTATAAAAATGAAAAATAGATGTCTAACAATTGGAGAACCCATTCAGCAAAAATCTGCAATACTATAAGTAGTACTGCAGCGCTGATTTTCGATGGGAGCCTATATATGATGATAAACTGACGTTAATGTTAATACAAAATTTGAAACGAACATACAAATAACACAGACACACGTAACACGTCACGGATGGACATACTAAAGAGTTATAACTGCTGTTACCACAAATTTATGATTAAACAAAACAAATATAAATGTATACGGAAAAAGATTTTAAAAAATACACACCAATAAACAGAGCTTACAATAGAACTACGCGAATACATTATACGCCACTTTAATTACTGAGTTTGAAATTGCAATAGATAATGCTTATATGAGTTTCTCAGATTTCTTCACTTCGGATCTCTGGATTTCTCAGAGTTTGAAATCGCCAAAACATCCTGGGCTGATGTGGTGGTTATTCGGGAAGGAATGCTATGACTAGGCAGTGGGTCTTTTACAGGCTGAAAATGATTATTGTTTAAACTGGCTAAAATATAATGATGCCTTTCAAGTAAGTAAATGCTGCCATCTGAGTGCTGTCTCAGTATACATTACACAGAGAGTTTTTTTAGCAAAATAATGTTATTGTACTATGCCTGATAGTAAGCACAGTAATATTAAAAACAACGACATCTACCGAGAAAGATATTATGCATCGCCAATTACTTCTATGGTACCGACCAGCGTAAGTTAACGAAGATAATATATATCAGAGTTTGAAATCGCGATCACAATCATCTACAAGCATTCAAACGCAGATAAAGTATTGACACTACGTTATACATGACATAGGTTATGAAATAGGTTACATTTATGATATCAAATACTAAGAAACCAAAGTCGTTATATTGTTGCAACCTTCGATCAACAATAACTAGATAACGGGTCCGCGCGAAAAATACGTCTCGGTAAATAAGAGCTCACTTGAAATGTGTGCCTTTATTTTGTTTAGTTTGTTTGAAACACAGCCAATGTAAGCCCGTTTCACATGCCGCAGTGTATTCTAAAGATGCAAAAATAATACCCGAAAAAGCAATTTAACGACCGGAGTATCTTACTTTCGCTAAATTCATGTTGAACAAGTTATATTTTAAGCTTTAAACTAACTAATAATATCATATTTTGAACAAAATTACCGATTTTAAACATGTGATACAAATGTTTGGCTCGTCAGACACAAACACGCCCAATAACGGGAAAACGTACTTTATTCATTACGTCTTAAGGTTGAATTCACACTAAATGTTGTTTATGTTATCTTTTCATTTGTGAGGGGAGTAATTTATAACTTTGCTCGTTTTATCATAAGTATTAGATCATATTTTGAACATTTGTGACTTTATTACAAGGTATTATGGTTGTAATTAGGTTGAACTTAAAACAGTTTTAAAACTTTTTTTCTCCTTTTCTTAGTAAACAAATAGCTACACATAAGTATATATTTACGCGGATTTCTTTTAGCTTCGATTTGTACGTGACCCTTTATCTAGTTATTGTTGATCTATGGTTCAGGTTCAGCCTCAGTCTTAGAAAGGCGTCGACATAATTTATAAGAAGAGAGCAGTATCGTTGCTTCGCTAAAGCCCAGTTATGACTTATATATATTCTTCATTCTACTTCGTAACCGATTTGTTGCCGTAACCGATGTAACTTGCCAAATACTTAATTAAAAATTAATAAGTTTCTTTAAAAGTTTGTATGTAAGGAATTTATATAATCAACAACGAAGCTAAAGCCAGTTAGAACAGCACAAAGAACTCTCTGTCCCGTAACCTTTTTAGTACCCGATTTTAGCTGTATATACGTTTATATACATCAATGGTTAAATATTTCCTTCGTCGTACAAAGCGCGCCGTTCAAACGCGTCATTGTTGTCGGAGCATACAAAAAGAGTAATGCACCGTGATTCGTCTCGATCGAAAATTTCATTTGTTGGCACGGAACACTGAGGACGCTTTGTGTCGCCTCGCAAAGATGTATAGTTGATGGATGTGTCTACTAAGAACGCTCGCTCTCAACCATTTGTCTGACGGTGACGTTTAAATGCAGCTCATGACAAGGTGAAAGCGCTCTGACACGAATGTTATTATAAATTCGCAGTTATTTTTAAAATATTCTGTAAACATTTTTCAGTACTTTTTGTTATTTAATGAAACAAGAAACGTTATGATCTCATCTGCTTCTATATATTTATGTTATTTCACTGTTCCATACATTTTTTCGATTATCATAAAAACAAATGAATACGGCTATTCGCTTACTACAAAACTCAAATTCTTCGTAAGCAACTTACGAGTATAGTACGAAAAGGAGGTATCCTTTCGCAATGAAAACAAACATTGAAAAATTAGACGGAACAATCGCTATTAACTGGAAAAAGTTCTGATCCTACAAATTAGTTAGGTTATGAAGGCAGATATCATTTTAATATTAAATAAAACAAAAAGTTGTAATTTTGTAACCCGACTTCGAAAAAACATTAAAAGGTAAGAAACAAAGTAGGTGCTGTTTGATATTATCGTCTTATTGAGTAAAATAATTCATTTGACAAGTTAGAAATTCCTATTTATTTAATTGTATTGAATTACTCTGTCACTTCCGGGCCATAATAACGAATCGATTGACACGTTGTTCATCTAAATCGGATGAATAGTTTAGGCAGTACGGATGAACATACATACGTAAATACATATATACATACAAAGACTGCTAAACTCATAACCATTCCTTATTCGTCGTAGTTGGATAAAAAGAAAGTAAAGAATTCATGTAACTTACTTTGTATAGCGTAAGAATGCCAAACCTAGATATTTGATTCTACAATTCAAAGATAATAGAGTGAAAATATGTCCTTAAAAATTAAGAAAAACCCAACATTTTTTTTTCGTAGTTTGGAATGGAGATGGGCAAGGCATGTTGCTCCTATTACCGATAAAATGTATCGAAAGGCCGTAATACTTTGGAGCAGGCCTCTCGGATACAGATGAAGAAGCAGGCCATAAACTAGGTGGAAAGGCGAACCACAATCTACAGCAGCGAAGACCTGGATAGGTATGGCAAAAAATGTCAGTGCTCGGTCGATGTCAATAATTACACTGGATGAGCCTTTTACCCAAAAAGGGGCCAGGAAGCTTAAACATATTACAATTGTTTATGTTTATCTTATTGTACTTACAGTTCGTGGAATGCTTTTTTAAAATTCAAGGGATGTAAGGGGTGTCAAATAACATCTTAGACTTGAGACAGCCAAGCCAACCTCACCTGCATGTGGTGCGCCCTGCTGAATAACGAACGAGGCAATGGCGAAAGCGGGGTGGTAGGGTTGTACAGCCTGACTGGGTCACAACCACTATGTATATACCGAAAAAGTCCATCATAGTGATTCGCTTTTGCGGGTTGCGTTTCGGGATCAGCCTGTGCATATCCAGCTTTTCGCAGGCCAGCATGACAGCGGCGACCGGCGATAGATAGTGTGTCACTTGGTGGTCGCCATTGTTTTTAGATTGTACTGTGTTTACCATAAGGCCCAGTGCAGTCATTTTGCCGTACTACTGTAAATATATATATATATATATATATTATATATACTAGCTGTGTCCGCGACTCCGTCAGCGTGCAACCTAATGTAAAAATACAGTGTTTAATAAAATCATCTGTATGTATAAAATCCATTTACTTATCTACTTTTCTATCGTACTTAAGTCGCGGCGTCATTAAAATTACAATAACTTTTGATAGAGTGAACCGATTTTAAATGGAACAAAGACTAAATGTAACTCGAGGATATGCTTTATTTTCTTGGTTTTGTCATTAACGCAGTTGTATAGCAGTGATGCGTGTTCAAACAAACTGACACACAGGCAGATAGACAGACAGATATTTCTAAAAATGATTGACATGTATTTTATTAATTATTCCAAGACACCTAAAACAATATTATTTTACAAAAATCTTAAAAATACATATAAACAATAAATAAAAAAGATTATATGTATAGATAGATATTTTTATGGGTATATGATGTAAAAGACGCATAATTAAATACGAAATCGATAACGTATCCAGTGTGTTATAATTCTAAGACAATCGATCCATCACGTTTATTCCGTACAAATAGTTTTTGTCAAACTTTTCGTCTACGCTTTCATTTGCCAATTGATGAGTTAGAGCGCGTCTGCTGGCGTTACATCCATTTTCTTTGTGACATTAATTAATTAGACATTATATCATATATAAATGATATATAACTTATAGACTCTTAAACGTCTTTAATTATACTTAAAAAGATGTAGTTAGTGTACATTGCTGGTAGACTGGGAAAGTATAAATTGCAATGGGTAGCGTGGACTCGCTCACATTACGTGCTAAGTCATCTTGAAAGGCGGACGTATTCGCTTTATTCTAATATTTATTCTATTGCCATACTATACACATTCCATTGTTACACATATATTATTGAAGTGAAAACTTCTTTAGGCGCATAGAGCGGTATTTTTGGTCAGAGGTAAATTTATAATTTCGCGTCATGAAATGCTACACGTAAGGATGACCGGCCGTATAGCGCCTGCGCGGCTTGCGTCAGACTAGCGTCGCGTAGTATAGAGGCCTGTGTACATGTAATATTGATATTTTGCAGCTCACCATATGTTTGATTGATTAATAAACTTTATTAAAATGTATCATATATGTATAATTATTGCTCCGTATTTCAATAGATGTGAAAATAATGTTAAAAATGTTGAAGAAACAAATTTTGAAATGTAAATATTGTCATTCGCACTATAATTAATGTGTAAATTCAAAAGAGAACACATTTATTTCATTGTTTTGAGTTTTAATTCTAAAAATTCTTTAAACTGCCTCGACTTTTTATATATAATCGAAGCCCTTACAGATTAAAGATAGATTCACAGAAAATTAAAATTGTAATAAGAGATACAACCGCAAGAGAAAAGAAAAACGGAAACGTCCTAAAAATTCAAGTTAAAAATTGCGACTCGAGCAAATTTTATGTTAATTTAGTTTCAACAGTAACTTATTCAGATGGGACACCGTTGTCTGAGCGTTCCACCACAGCGACATCTTGGGCCGAAACTCTGAAACTTGATTATTAGGGGGACAGCCGGGAGAGGAGGGGGGATGTGTAAGGGTGTGTCGGGATGAAGGTTTATTACGCAGCGAGATTCTTATTTCACGTTTCACATAATCAGTTAACAAAGATTGTTTGTTGAGATTACAATTTTCAGTATTACTTATGATAACCTAAATCCGTTCTTTGTAGATTGTTTTATATAATACTAGCAATATGCCCCTATTTTACATGTGTAATGATTTCTATATTTATAATTGATTTTTTATAATATTTTTCTAAACTAAAATGATATTCAAATGAATTGAATATCTACTTCCGGTACCACTACAACACGGCAGAGACGCGATCGGGACATCAACACTAGCGCCACCCTATTAGAGAGTACGGTCTATAAAAGGCAAAACGTCGTTAATCGGACATTCATTTCTATGACTAAGTTATTGTAGGGCGAAGCTCTGTTCGGATAAATAGTCACAGTGCTCATAGAATGTTAATTGGTTTTCTTGACAGACCGACTATTCGTTTGTTTATTACACGTGTAAGCAATGCACTAGTGTTGTGTAGTGAGTGTTTAAGTGATTTGGATCAATATTCTGGGCTTTACAGTTCATCGAAATTATAGAATAGTTTGTAGGAATCTACAAATAAATAACTTTTTTATAGCGAGTAAAATTTTAAATCCGTGATATCGTCTGAGATATCCATTAAAATGATCTGCTCTAAAGTTTAATCTTGACCTTTATTCAGTATCGTAATGAGATGTTTAAGAGTGAATCTATTATATTCATAAAAATAGCGCCATAAATAACTATATTTTATAATATGTGAATTATATAAGTAATTGCTCTGGGTTATCTTTAAGAAATGGACATGTGGCAATTGGGACTTTCTCGTAGACATTTTTGAAATATACATTTCTGCAGTTCTTGTCTTGCAATCTTGATGGAATTTTGATGTATCACGTAAGGCTTACAAAAGGTACGCGCCTGAAAACTACTTCTTATAATTTCCTTCATTTTATATAATATATGCAAATCTTCCAGAGGAAATCTTTTACGGAATAGTATCAAATTCCTTTACCTTTAAGAATTCATAATATTCCTATACGTAAATATAGATATATGATAAATAGAGCAAATTTAATTATATATTACTTAAACTCGCTAAAAGATTTTAATAATAAAATTAAAAAATATTATTTAAAAAAATGTTATAGTTATGAAATAGTAAACACTTTAGCAAGAACAAGAGCCCCGGGCGCCGTCTAGTGAAAATACAATTAAATCAATTCTTTTATACATAGTACGAAGTTAATAATAACAGTGAGTTTTAGAATAAATCGTACTCCTAACATCAAACATTAGTTGTTCTCGCTCGTAAATTAAACCCATTTTTATGCAAACAAACAAAAAAACACTGTATAAAACGAAAGCTTTCAAAGAAAAGTTGACGTTATTACGACGGTGGCACTCCACTCGGCTAATGAATGCAAATTTCATCAACACACGGTTTTTCATAATGTTTTAATTTGAATAAAGAAAAAAATATATGCAAAGTATGTGAAATTACACGCCACAATGGAAACTCTGGTTCGCGTTTACGACGCGCGGGCATTTTTTGTTATCACCTTTGGTTATAACAAAAAATGACCGACTCATTTTAAACAGTAAGCAAGGTTGTTAGATTTAAAAAAATCCAAACGTGAAATAATGTTAAACTGTAAGGATGGCGGGTCTTCCCAAAAAATTGATTATTCAAAAATCGATCTCTTAAATTTTTTTGAGCTTTTTTATTAAAATTATAAATTACTAGCTGACCCGGTCGAGCGTTGCTATGGCTCGGTTATTAAATAATTACATATTGATAAGAATTGTTATTGATAATATGACCAATAAACATCACTTGAACGAACTAACACGAAGCGGTTGCTCTCAAAAGGAAAACAACCCCGATTTTGAAACATTCTTCATTGGAACTCCGCTCCTATTGGTCTTAGCGTGATGATATATATATATGAGCTCTCTGACGCTGACATAATTTTTCAAATCTAACTAGTAGTTCTAAAAAGTACAAAGCGGTAACATTATATTACGAATTAAATTATAAACACAAATCATAATATACATACTGTTTCGGAACTCCCGTTTCCGACTAGATTAGCGTTTCTTAGCGAAGAAGTCGTACTTTGGCTAATTAAATGTCAAGTTGTACTTGAAACAATTTCAATAATGGATATCGTACATCATCTATGTGCTATTTAATAGCCAACGGTTATTAGAATAAAATTTAACACTATAATTTACTATAATTAAGGTATATCTAAACGGCATAATCACCCATGATCCCAGAGTCTTTGGTCTCAAAAAAAACAATCAAGCAAATTTCATCAACACACGGTTTTTCATAATGTTTTAATTTGAATAAAGAAAAAAATATATGCAAAGTATGTGAAATTACACGCCACAATGGAAACTCTGGTTCGCGTTTACGACGCGCGGGCATTTTTTGTTATCACCTTTGGTTATAACAAAAAATGACCGACTCATTTTAAACAGTAAGCAAGGTTGTTAGATTTAAAAAAATCCAAACGTGAAATAATGTTAAACTGTAAGGATGGCGGGTCTTCCCAAAAAATTGATTATTCAAAAATCGATCTCTTAAATTTTTTTGAGCTTTTTTATTAAAATTATAAATTACTAGCTGACCCGGTCGAGCGTTGCTATGGCTCGGTTATTAAATAATTACATATTGATAAGAATTGTTATTGATAATATGACCAATAAACATCACTTGAACGAACTAACACGAAGCGGTTGCTCTCAAAAGGAAAACAACCCCGATTTTGAAACATTCTTCATTGGAACTCCGCTCCTATTGGTCTTAGCATGTTGATATATATATATGAGCTCTCTGACGCTGACATAATTTTTCAAATCTAACTAGTAGTTCTAAAAAGTACAAAGCGGTAACATTATATTACGAATTAAATTATAAACACAAATCATAATATACATACTGTTTCGGAACTCCCGTTTCCGAAAGCGGGGAACTATAGTTTATAATTATTTAAAAGTACTCTACCTTAAGAGCATAACAAAGTCGCATTACCGTGGCACGATGCAGGTGCTGATGTGATGCGCTAGTGTTAATTAGCACAAGTTTATCTGCGCTGAGTATGCTGATCAGAAACTTGGTTGTATACTACATACTGTGTTTGTGTTCAGCCAACAAATTATTTAGATTTTATTGTTATGTGTAAAAAAAACACATCTAACGAGATAATATCATACGCCTGACTGAAGACTTGTCATAGCTACTGGATTAACTTCATCTCATAACATTGTAGGTTCATAATTTTTTTTTTTTTTTTTCGAACTGACTATGCTATTGACCTGGCAAGGTCTTTACAGCTTCACCGGACTACTTGTAGGTTCATAAAATTAGTCTCAATATTGTATTTTAAGCGGTCACTTAACACCAATCAAAGAATTATAGTGTCGTCTCAACTTGATTAAACTTAAAAAAAAATGTAGTTAGTTACTCATTCTGTACTTAGCCATAGTTTGTTCGTCTTAAATAATAAACCGGAGTGTGTAGGGA
>MU159098.1:298753-310804 GCA_015888305.1 Antheraea pernyi | reverse complement strand
TGTCTCCTTTTTTCTCTACGTTCATAAGTAATTCAATACATGTACAAGGAGTTATTATTAATCTGATACTATGTATTTGATAACCACTTATTATATTTTCCAAAATATTTAGATATTATTTTTCCAAATGTATTACATACCGGTGTCATAAGAGCTGATGGGACACGTCTGCAACATCAGATGATGCAGCGTCTATTTCTACATGACAAATGACTGGGATATACACGTGAATGCATCCCGATTGGAGGTCTGATGTTACGGTGTAGCACAACATATGCAATACACAGGTTAATCTAATAGCAAATGATATGTACAGCCGCGTTGCTGTAGCTCGGTTATTAAATAATTACATATTGATAAGAATTGTTATTGATAATATGACCAATAAACATCACTTGAACGAACTAACACGAAGCGGTTGCTCTCAAAAGGAAAACAACCCCGATTTTGAAACATTCTTCATTGGAACTCCGCTCCTATTGGTCTTAGCGTGATGATATATATATATGAGCTCTCTGACGCTGACATAATTTTTCAAATCTAACTAGTAGTTCTAAAAAGTACAAAGCGGTAACATTATATTACGAATTAAATTATAAACACAAATCATAATATACATACTGTTTCGGAACTCCCGTTTCCGAAAGCGGGGAACTATAGTTTATAATTATTTTAAAAGTACTCTACCTTAAGAGCATAACAAAGTCGCATTACCGTGGCACGATGCAGGTGCTGATGTGATGCGCTAGTGTTAATTAGCACAAGTTTATCTGCGCTGAGTATGCTGATCAGAAACTTGGTTGTATACTACATACTGTGTTTGTTTTTAAAAGTACTCTACCTTAAGAGCATAACAAAGTCGCATTACCGTGGCACGATGCAGGTGCTGATGTGATGCGCTAGTGTTAATTAGCACAAGTTTATCTGCGCTGAGTATGCTGATCAGAAACTTGGTTGTATACTACATACTGTGTTTGTGTTCAGCCAACAAATTATTTAGATTTTATTGTTATGTGTAAAAAAAACACATCTAACGAGATAATATCATACGCCTGACTGAAGACTTGTCATAGCTACTGGATTAACTTCATCTCATAACATTGTAGGTTCATAATTTTTTTTTTTTTTTTCGAACTGACTATGCTATTGACCTGGCAAGGTCTTTACAGCTTCACCGGACTAATGTCAAGTTGTACTTGAAACAATTTCAATAATGGATATCGTACATCATCTATGTGCTATTTAATAGCCAACGGTTATTAGAATAAAATTTAACACTATAATTTACTATAATTAAGGTATATCTAAACGGCATAATCACCCATGATCCCAGAGTCTTTGGTCTCAAAAAAAACAATCAATAATAAAATTTAACACTATAATTTACTATAATGAAGATATATCTAAACCGCATAATCACCCATGATCCCAGAGTCTCTGGTCTCAAATAAAACAATCAATAATAAAGTTATTTGGACTTGCTAGTAACTTTTTTTTAATATCATCATACTCTATGTTTACTATATATATTGATTAAAATACATCTGAAAATGCTATTAAACCTGTTATGTGTTATATTTTTTTTTTTTTTTTCGAACTGACTATGCTATTGACCTGGCAAGGTCTTTACAGCTTCACCGGACTACTTGTAGGTTCATAAAATTAGTCTCAATATTGTATTTTAAGCGGTCACTTAACACCAATCAAAGAATTATAGTGTCGTCTCAACTTGATTAAACTTAAAAAAAAATGTAGTTA
This sequence comes from Antheraea pernyi, assembly GCA_015888305.1. Classification (NCBI taxonomy): domain Eukaryota; kingdom Metazoa; phylum Arthropoda; class Insecta; order Lepidoptera; family Saturniidae; genus Antheraea; species Antheraea pernyi. The sequence goes on along the minus strand of MU159098.1, from coordinate 309,046 downwards.
GTTACTCATTCTGTACTTAGCCATAGTTTGTTCGTATTATGGGACGTAAATGATTTATTTATTTTGCGCCAACTATATTTTTTTTTTCAAAGAATTAATAGTTAAAATACCTATTTTATAATTTAAGTTTTAGTCAATTTTATTTTATGTCGGGTATCCAATAGTTAATATTAGTGTACGTTGTGTACGTTCCTATCTCCGTAGCGCCGGTAGCATGAACAACAAAAAATATCGCTGAACTGATTTTTACAGCTATTTTATAAATGGTTATTTTATCTTTTTTTTTAACTGTTTCTGCAAAAGTACAAAGTACAGTACAGTCCATAAGTAACGGCGGCTGTCGGTGTTAAATACCAATGACAGTTAAATCTATCATGCCAACCTGCAAAAGTGCCTTTTCACGCCTCGTTTGAAGGACCCCATGTCTAGATAGTTATTGCAAAGTATTTTTATACACAACTAGGTTTTGCTAGCGGCTTGGCTCTCGTTAAAGAAGATTAAATTTATCCCTTGATGAAAGTACATTTTTCTACATGAAAGTACCCTATGCCCTTTTCTGTACTCCTAACAAAACATTTATAATGTTAGTTAGTATATATATTACCCAAGCAATGAGAGTACATTTCCGTCCACTTCATTTTCTTTTAACATTCTTCTGTTACTATATATATACTGAATCTTGAGAATAAGTTATAGCTACGATACGAGAGGAATCACAGTAATTAAAACTCCTTGTAATTTACCAACTCTGCTTACCTCATAAAATCTCCTTGGCACCGTGATTTGTTTACCAGGCGAACATAAATCTCCAGTCATCGTGATAAACAATTCCGTCAAAATTCCCACCCCTCATAATGACGGGCAAGTTGCCAAAATTTCCTGCAGCGATATCAGGTATCTTCAAAATTAATTGAACCATTTAGTCTGTATCATCACGCGCTATTATACTTTAAGTGGTAAGCGGTAAGATGTTATATTACAAATTTTATTTTATTATAATTATTTAGGAAAAATTTCAGTTTCAGGGCTAATTACAAATTTTCACTCACAGATATATAAATAAACAAAGAAAAACAAATCACAATGATTACAGACGCAAAGTTATAATTAATGTAAAAAGTCGCCAGACAAACATTGTCTAAGGCACGAATTTATTGTCTAAAGAATTAAAATATTGACATGCCTGGATCAGAAGAGAATTTTGTCGATATGTTGTCCTTACAAGTGGTATATTTAACAGTTTTGATTTACTTAATATACTTGTGGGCACACATAACTGAACTTTAGATAATAGTTCTGGATAGTCTACTACTCTATTAGCTGTATTACTCAAATAAATTAAATCAGTTATATTACGTCGTTCATAGAGACGCAAAAAGTAGAAATGTTTACATCGTTCTATATCATTAGTTAAATAAGAAGATCTAAATTCTCTTATTAATTTGACTTTAAAATGAAGAACGTTTTAGTAAATTTAAGTACACTATTTATGTAATTTTTAATTGGTAAACTGTAAAGCTTTACGAGGAATATTAATTTGTTCACTGATAAAGTTGATTGTGTTGCATTTTATACAATTACTAGCGAAATTTCTAATTAAACCAATCGACTTGTTAATTTTGTTCATTAAAAAGGACCATGCTATTCAAACAGTAGAATTGTAGTCAATATCCAATAGCTTGATGCCTCTGAAGATAAATAAATAAATCGATTAGGTCTGGTTAGAATTAGGTAAATAGTTAACTGCTTGAACCGAGACAATATCAAATAAGAAAGTATGTAAAGATGAATTAATGTTGGTTACTTTTTCACGCAAAACTCACCAAACAAATTTTAATGGAAATTCACAATAGCATAGTTTTTACATCACAGCAATACGTAAGGTATAGTCTCTATGGATATTTCTTAAATTGGTTAAAATAGAACGACACGTGTCAGATATATTGGAAAAAGATCCTACCGCCTGAGAGCTGTCTCGATGTGCGTTGACTAAATTCTTATAATTATACATTATATCGTAATTTAATATTCGATCAAAGTAATATCTACACAGTGTATCAAAATAATTATATATCTTTTTTGTAAAATATATATAATACAGCTGATACGGCCAGGCATTGCTATGGCTCATTTAGTTATAACATGGTGAATTAAGATTATGGTAAAGCATTTGCATACAAAAAAGCGAGTTTATATAGTAAGTATATGAACAGAACACGTGCACCATTTGGGGTGTCGAATAACATCATAAGACTTGAGACACTCAAGCCAACCTCACCTGCACGTGGTGCACCCTGCTGAATAACGAACGAGGCAATGGCGAAAGAGGGGTGGTAGAGTTTCATAGCCCGACTGGGTCGCAACCATCATGTATATTGCGAAAAAGCCCGTCATAGTGATTCATCTCTGCGGGTCGCGTTTCGGGATCAGCCTATACATATCCAGCTTTTCGCAGGCCGACATGATAACGGCGACCGGCGATGAATAATGTGTTTTTGGATTGTACTGTGCTTACCATCAGGCATAATGCAGTCATTTTGCCGTGCTACAATAAAAAATTAAAAAAAATCATGAGTTAAAAACAAGCAAAAATAAAACATGGCGCCATCTATGAGATGTCTATAACAGTCGATCCTACAGTTGTCTGCTAACAAACTAAATTAAAGCGCCATCTATTCGAGACCGATTAAACTTACAATTAATAACAATAATCAACATTGACAATCATTTAATTTGTAATTAAAAAATATTGAGGCCATTAATCGAAATATAAATTATTCTGTCTCTGAAGTTGGATCAAACTTCATGAAGATCAGTTGAAAAATATCGAAGTCCATCGTAGACAAAAATTATGACAGTGAATTTTTATATATACAAAAGATTTTAACTTTTAATTTTAGGTACGTTCATAAAAACTTTCTTCAAATTTTCCTTTACGAAAATCCTTGTTTATTTATCAAAAAAAAGAAACGAAAGCAAAATATTCACGTCATGATTAGACCCAGAGGCATATCACAAGCAAAGCAATTACGGCTTTTTTGAAAATGTTCTCTGCTCCCCCACGTTGATTGGATATTCGCCAAAATATCCCCGAGGCGTATACGGTATCTTAAAAATTAATTGGCCCGTTTAGTCTTCTTAATCTGCTTTTATAATTTCATCCGATAGCGTTTTGGAGTTATTCTGTTTATTGACTAATTATGACCGTGGTTTCTTATTATTTATTGGAATTAGTATACGCTGTAAAAAAAAGTTCAGTGACTACAAATTAGGCATTTCGTAAATATTTCCCATATTCAAATAAAGAAGAAGAATACTATGACATTTTATTGAATTGAAAACTTCTTTAGGCGCATAGAGCGGTATTTTATTGACAGGAGATAAATTTATAATTTCGTATTTTGACATGCTAGTAACCATGACCGATCGTGTTACGCTTGCGCGGCTTGCGTCAGACTAGCGATGCATAATATAAGAGCGTATGAACATCTAATATTGATATTTTGTATCGAGATTGTTCGATCCATCATATGTTTGATGATTTAAAAAATTGTATAATTATTATTCGGAATGCCAACAGATGTGAAAGAGTTAAAAAAATACATTTAAATGATTCATACTGTAATTAATTTAAAAAATCAAAAGAGAACACAGTTTAAATTCTATTGTGAAGAGTTTTATATAATCTGTTCAGTAGTTCATGACTGGGAATCCAAAGTAATAACAGGACTTTTCCCTTGTTATTTCCATTTAAAATATAGGACATCATGGGGCTGAGTTACTTTTAAAATGAAAAGCTGCAATTTGGCACGACTTTTTTATATATTTGAAACCTATTCAGGACTACTCCGAAGAAAAATTCGAGTATACTCTAAATAAGGACCACTCTTAAATAATATATATTTACATAAATTAAAAATTAATACATAATGATGTATTTGTACACGCAGCTGACATAACAGTACAAGATGAAAAGAAAAATAAACGCAATGAATAGAGGTACGCTCTTTAACAACCCCAATAACTTTGAAAATTAAAAAAAATGATCATATTAAAGTGATGATGGTTCAGCTGATAACATGTTCGGAAACCGCATCGTTTGAGGTAGGTTCAAATCTTTGTGACTCAGGTGGAGCTTTTTAGTGAAGGATAAGGATTTTTAGTGGTGCAGAAATCATAGCATAATAGTAGGGTTTTTTTTATGTACGTCTGGCTAGCCACCATTCTCAAGATCAAAATATGTCACAAAGCACCTTATAGTGTGTTCCGGAAGCTGAATTTGAATGCTAGTCTAGGCTTAACGTATTTGCTATATTAATATATGTAAAAGGGAATAGTAACAGGTAGGTAACATTGTAGTCAGATGTTAATACCATAACTAATAAAAAAAATGAAAACAAATATGCCTTAACTTATTTATGTTGTGTGTTTTAATTTAAACTAGGTCAAAAGACCAGAATTTCACCTACTATTAAATCAGTCTGAATATGATATCTTACGAGACCAGAAATAGTATACTAGAAAACGCCCTATTAATATATACTGATTTCCTAATTCATGATTTTGGTGTAACTAGACAAATTTTGTATGGAAAATACCTAAAAAATATAGCTATAATACAAAACCATCTCAGATCACATCCCCATTTAACATGTTATAGATAGTATAAGATAGATGGTAGAAGCACGCTGAAGCTATTACTGGTTTCAGCATGAATGGGTCGGTCGGTCGGCTCGCCCGGTATAGTACCACCCGACCCACAGAAACACCGAAGATAGTAACAGTGTTTGCATTGTTTCGTTCGGTTAGTGAGAGCGCCGGAGGCCCACCTCACCTCCCCAAACATAGGCTGGCAACGCACTTGCAACTCCTCTGGTGTTGCTAGTGTCTATGGACGGTGCTGATCACTTAACATAAGGTGACCCACTTGTTCGTTTGCTGCCTATGATATATATAAAAAAACAAATTAGATACGATTGTGGTCAAAAGTTAAAACCTATAAATGCAATAAAGATAATAATAACAAATATGGTAGTATTTCGAGAAGTAACATATATTACTCTATAACAATAATACAGTAAGTTGTGAAAATATACGTGAGTAGATTTACCTTATCAATCGTTTAACATAAATTGTTGAAATGGAATAATATAACAAAGAATACGAAAGACCACAATAGCAAAGCGTTTAGCGTACAATTGTGTTACAACATTACATATTCACACAGTCATGCCGAATGCGGGGGTGGAATTACATCAAAGGCTGTATTCGATCAACGTGGCAGGCGTATTTTTTTTTTCTTGGTTCATTTACCACCATACGCTTCAGATCGTATTACAATATGGCCTAAGGCGATAAGCGGAGCGTAAAACGAACATTAAAATTGGTGATTTTTGGTCGATAATTTACATTTCATAATTGTAATTCAATTTATTTTGATCGCATTTTTCCTTACGAAAATTTTTATTTATACACGTTATTAAATCAACACAAAAATTATAATGAGTATACTATTTTAGATTGTTTCAATTTTTCGGTGGTTTTTTAGATTAGGAATAATTGTATATTTGCCTTAATTTTAATATAAAGACGGACGGAATCTTCGAACGCCTCCGCGTAAATTTTTAAGCAGTTTTTAGACCGCTTAAGTTTTAACTTATTACTTTATTAAATGTTATTAAAACATGACTTTATGCAATCATATCCGATATTATTGCTGATAATTTTTATTGTCTATCCTATCTATATAATTTTGGAATGAGATATAGCCGTGTACAAATTTCATGGAAATTGCTTGGGTTTATTACTAGCTTCTGAAAATAAACGAAACGTGTTTTATGGAATAATCTTTTAAATACTAGAACGGTAAGTAAATTGCGATACATTGAATGGTATTGATGATGGTTCAGCTGATAACATGTTCGGAAACCGCATCGTTTGAGGTAGGTTCAAATCTTTGTGACTCAGGTGGAGCTTTTTAGTGAAGGATAAGGATTTTTAGTGGTGCAGAAATCATAGCATAATAGTAGGGTTTTTTTTATGTACGTCTGGCTAGCCACCATTCTCAAGATCAAAATATGTCACAAAGCACCTTATAGTGTGTTCCGGAAGCTGAATTTGAATGCTAGTCTAGGCTTAACGTATTTGCTATATTAATATATGTAAAAGGGAATAGTAACAGGTAGGTAACATTGTAGTCAGATGTTAATACCATAACTAATAAAAAAAATGAAAACAAATATGCCTTAACTTATTTATGTTGTGTGTTTTAATTTAAACTAGGTCAAAAGACCAGAATTTCACCTACTATTAAATCAGTCTGAATATGATATCTTACGAGACCAGAAATAGTATACTAGAAAACGCCCTATTAATATATACTGATTTCCTAATTCATGATTTTGGTGTAACTAGACAAATTTTGTATGGAAAATACCTAAAAAATATAGCTATAATACAAAACCATCTCAGATCACATCCCCATTTAACATGTTATAGATAGTATAAGATAGATGGTAGAAGCACGCTGAAGCTATTACTGGTTTCAGCATGAATGGGTCGGTCGGTCGGCTCGCCCGGTATAGTACCACCCGACCCACAGAAACACCGAAGATAGTAACAGTGTTTGCATTGTTTCGTTCGGTTAGTGAGAGCGCCGGAGGCCCACCTCACCTCCCCAAACATAGGCTGGCAACGCACTTGCAACTCCTCTGGTGTTGCTAGTGTCTATGGACGGTGCTGATCACTTAACATAAGGTGACCCACTTGTTCGTTTGCTGCCTATGATATATATAAAAAAACAAATTAGATACGATTGTGGTCAAAAGTTAAAACCTATAAATGCAATAAAGATAATAATAACAAATATGGTAGTATTTCGAGAAGTAACATATATTACTCTATAACAATAATACAGTAAGTTGTGAAAATATACGTGAGTAGATTTACCTTATCAATCGTTTAACATAAATTGTTGAAATGGAATAATATAACAAAGAATACGAAAGACCACAATAGCAAAGCGTTTAGCGTACAATTGTGTTACAACATTACATATTCACACAGTCATGCCGAATGCGGGGGTGGAATTACATCAAAGGCTGTATTCGATCAACGTGGCAGGCGTATTTTTTTTTTCTTGGTTCATTTACCACCATACGCTTCAGATCGTATTACATTATGGCCTAAGGCGATAAGCGGAGCGTAAAACGAACATTAAAATTCGTTATTTTTGGTCGATAATTTACATTTCATAATTGTAATTCAATTTATTTTGATCGCATTTTTCCTTACGAAAATTTTTATTTATACACGTTATTAAATCAACACAAAAATTATAATGAGTATACTATTTTAGATTGTTTCAATTTTTCGGTGGTTTTTTAGATTAGGAATAATTGTATATTTGCCTTAATTTTAATATAAAGACGGACGGAATCTTCGAACGCCTCCGCGTAAATTTTTAAGCAGTTTTTAGACCGCTTAAGTTTTAACTTATTACTTTATTAAATGTTATTAAAACATGACTTTATGCAATCATATCCGATATTATTGCTGATAATTTTTATTGTCTATCCTATCTATATAATTTTGGAATGAGATATAGCCGTGTACAAATTTCATGGAAATTGCTTGGGTTTATTACTAGCTTCTGAAAATAAACGAAACGTGTTTTATGGAATAATCTTTTAAATACTAGAACGGTAAGTAAATTGCGATACATTGAATGGTATTTATTAATTAAAACTCAGTCATTTTCACCGACTTTTTAGAACAATATTTAATAAACAATATAAAGGAAAGATTTTTTTTGCATTTGTCGGTTTTCTTGTTTTTCTGAAGTACGCACCAGATTTTGAAACGATTATTTTCAAAACATTTTATTTACAATACATGTATATTACATTTATAAAAAGTAACGAAAAGTTTGTGTACTAAAAAGAAGTCCAAAAGTTATATTTATCTGGTATTTTCTATAGTAAAGTTGAGTAGGTACACTGAATAATGTAATGCGGAATTACAGCCTGATTACATAACTCCCCCAAATTGAGTTGACAGTAGGTGAAATTCTAATTAAAAGCTACCTTATATTTAGAAAAACATAAATAAGCTAACGCATATTTATATCCATTTTTTCAATTCTTTATGATTTTAACATCTGATAATAATTTCAACTGACGTTAAGTGACAATATGTACCTACTAAGTGTAAACTGTGTTAGTTTATCGACCAGTAGCAGGGACTTTTACATGCAAAACACTTTATGTAGTATTAAGTATTAGATTTATCACAGCACTGTATAACACATGTATTTGTACTCAATCCTGAATAACGAATTCCCGACATACCTCCGAATGCGCGCTCTTATAGTTTCACCCCCACTAATTTACTTGCTTATGATTGGTCGCTTTAGATTGACAGTATGACAGTATCTCAACCAGCTTATGATTGGTCGTTGTAGACCCACTTGTTCGTTTGCTGCCTATGATATATATAAAAAAACAAATTAGATACGATTGTGGTCAAAAGTTAAAACCTATAAATGCAATAAAGATAATAATAACAAATATGGTAGTATTTCGAGAAGTAACATATATTACTCTATAACAATAATACAGTAAGTTGTGAAAATATACCTTTAAATACAAAACTCTATAAAGGTGATTATTAAATTTTTATAACATAAGATATACGTAGCAGAAACTTGAAGTAGTCCGGTGAAGCTGTAAAGGCCTTGCCAGGTCAATAGCATAGTCAGTTCGAAAAAAAAAAAAAAAAAGAAACTTTAAAGTTAAAGAAATGACTGGCTCTCATTTGTAGTTGCCGGAATACACCATATATACCTGATTACTTTTTTTTTTACATGGGGAATTCTGTACGGATTTCCAGCCTAGCCTGGCAGTTAAGGTTGGGCTATGTCCGACTTCCGCAGACTATCTCAGACTTATTGGACGTGGAGCAGGAGCTGCCGACTGGCACTGTGTCTACTCCCCGGCAAGTGTCGGCCCCTCATCAGAGTGAGAGTTTCCCTCCCAGACGATCGTGGGGGGCGCATCGACACAATGCGCCTCAACCACACGGGCCTGTGCAGAAATTCTGTTCGGGCGAAGGACGTGCCCGCGCAGGCCCTTTTTACGGTGGTCTCAGGTCATTGCTGACCCTTCGAGCATAACCACCTCGCAATATGTGGCGACGGAGCTCCACCCGTTCTCGCTCTCGACCATCTTGCGGATGATGACCAAGAACGAGATACTTGGTTACTTATGCCAACTTAAGAGTGTTAGCTAGCCAAGCGAATATTATAAAAAACGCTCTACCATCATGTTATAGTTTCATCACGATGCTCTCCTTGACCTACATATCGAACTACTGCAGGATTCGAACACATAATCATTGAATCAGCATCGCTTTAAATTCGCAAATAAACTTTCACTTTCTTTTCCATGCTGCTTCGTCTTTTGACTTGGACCATTCTGTTAATGTTCGGTTTATGTAAATATTATGAGAGTTTAACTATTCACTTATTCACTTAGCGTCAGACTCCTTGAGCTGTCTTTTTGTATCGCAACTCGAATACCTCGCTAACTTTACATTGGAAATTCAACATTTCCCACAGTGCTAGTAGTAACTTCACTAAATCGACTTAAACCGTACTTTAAGCTATTAATTTGAATCAAATTACGAGTTCGCAGTGACAGTTGAATCTGAATTCAGTCGGGACGTTTTTGTTTTGTTAATTCCAGTGTAACTTTGCGAACGGAATTTACAGTAAATTTATATACTTCTGCTTTAATTTCTCGTAACGAAAATTTCGGTACACGTTGATGCGATCGGTGTTAGCTCGAGAGAATTTAGATGATTATTTTTGGTGACATATTTGAAGAGAAATTATTTTCAACATTGTTTGATATGTTACTAATGGGAGAATATATCGCGATCACCACATTTCGGGTATAACACTCACCACAGTAGTACGATATACGAATAGACGTGTCTTCTTTCAGGATCCGACCGTGTATATCTAATAACTAGCTTCGGTCCGCGTGGAATAGTTACTTTGGGCTAACGCTATCATGCAGCGGAAGCTCTCGAAAGGAAAAAAAACCCGATTTTGAAACTTTTTTTTTTTCAAAACGAGGCAAACAAGCAGGTGGATCATCTGATGTTAAGTGATCACTACCGTCCATAGACACTATCACATAGCAATACCAGGGGAGTCGCAAGTGCATTGCCAGCCTGTGTATGGGGGAGGGGTAGGAAAAGGAGAAAGGGGAAGGGAAAGGGGAAAAGGAG
>MU159098.1:277248-298621 GCA_015888305.1 Antheraea pernyi | reverse complement strand
GATGTTAAGGGATCACCACCGTCCATAGACACTACCAACACCAAGGGAGTCGCAAGTGCGTTGCCAGCCTATGTATGGGGGAGGGGGAGGGAAAGGAGAAAGGGGAAGGGAAAGGGGAAAAGGAGATGGGCCTCCGGCGCTCTCACTAACCGAACGAAACGCAACAATGCAAGCACTGTTACTTCACGTCGCTGTTCTGTGAGAGGATGGTAAGACCCTGGGCGAGCCGACCCATTCATGCTGAAACTAGTAATAGCTACAACGTGGCTCTACCACCTTCAACGCTACGCTACTCTATCACCTCTGCCACGTCTGTCTGTTTATCTGTCTATCTGTTCGCGATAACCTCAAAAACTACTGAACGGATTTTCATGCGGTTTTTAGCAGTATATAAAGTGATTCATGAGTAAGGTTTAGGTATATAATTTGTCCGACGGGCCCGCTAGTCATACATAACATGACATAGCTAATTATTGTTCAATAGTTATCAATACGTGTACCACCGGTGGAACACGTGGCACAGAACGTTTTAAGCTAAAACGAAATATTAAGCAGTAATTTAACTCTGTTTATATCGCTAATAGAGGCTGTGTGACTAACACGTATTAATAACATAAAGTTTGCACCAATAACGTCATAAGCACAAACTCCTCGTGCGTCATATTCCAATAGTTGGTTAAATTCTAGTTAATTTGGTATCGTACGTACATGGAGTTTGTTCCCAAACCCGTTCATGTTTAGAGCGCAACGGTATGAGTATATACCCTACAATCTAGTTACCAAACAACGCGTTAAGGACATAGGTGCCTAGACTAGCTAGGCTAAATTAAGTTGAACTAAGTATGTGGCCATGAGAGTCGCGATTAAATTTAGTATACATTGTAAAAGTAAAAAGTTTATATATACACATATATAATTTTTTGTGTAATGTATTTCTAAATAAGCTACATTTAAAAGTGCTCTAAAAAGAATGAGAAAGCTAAATATTAGTAACGTACACTCAGCCAGCACGAAGAAGTATGGAAATATATTCATAAAAATATTGCAAGTTACACGTATAACAATTAAAAATTTAAAATCATAAGCGTTTCTCCTTAAACGGAATATTTTTGATTTTTTTGGGTGTGGATTCCTCCGAAGCTAGAACTTTAGGGTGTGCCCCTTAACAGAATTTAAATTTTAAAAGAAACTGTCCCACGAACAAAGGTTTAGCAACAATACTTCAAATAGATACCTAGTTATTATTACTACCAACTTAGTAATATACATTCCAGACATATGCCTCTCGAAATGCTAGTTTTTTTATGAAAAAAAATATATCACTTAATTACGAAACCCGTAGATTAAATGGTCGATTGAAGATTTGCGGTTTTTGAGACTAATTAATAAAAATTGACCACAATAATACTTAATATCGTAATTCCTCTTCTTAGGTACATCTATAAGTGAAGAAGCCGAAGATTTTATGGAAGTCTGTGATTTTCACTAAAGATTGCCACTGGTCGCGTGCTTCATGGCCCCACAATCAGCAAGCAGTCCCGGCACGTCCCACCATCCACGTCCTGTGTGTCCACCTCACGAGCTTTCTTACTCGGATTAAGTCGAATTAAGATACGTAACGTATCTCTGTGTTTGCCAGACGTTGCCACTGATCTCGTAAAGGCTGTGTAGAATTTTCAATTTTTAAAGTCAACGTTGTAGTTTAGTGGTATCATACTAGCTTTTTGTATTTAATTATTTTGTTTTGTGTATTTTTTAAAGTGAATACTTCTTTAAGCGCGTTGAGCAGTACCTTTGGCAGGAGATACATTTATAATTTCGCGTCATGACGTACTAGTAAGCGTGACCGACCGTATTGCGCTTACGTTACACTAGCGACGCGTAGTATAGGGGCATGTGTACGTGTAATATTGATATTTTGCAGCTCATCATACGTTTGATTGATTAATATACTTTACAAAATATATTTAATTATTGCTCCGAGTGCCAATAGATACGAAAACTAATGTTAATAATGTCTATAAACAAATCCTGTGATTTAAATATTGTCATTCTCACTATAATTAATTTAATACTTGATAATATAAATGTAATTAAGCAAATTTATATATGTTGTGATACAATAAGGAAAACATGAGCGTTCATGGGACCTCTTCACAAACCACAGTACCTTAAGGTATAGTCAGAAATCAAATTAAAAAGTTTGATTTAATATTTTAGGAAAAATATTAATTTATTAAAAACCAGCCTTTACACGCTGCTTCCCTCTTTTTAATATAAATCATGACTTATAAATTTTATAAAAATGCTAGATAAATAAAACAAAAATATTGAAAGAAAAATCCACGGATTCAGTAGGTATATACAATTACATAACTGGCAACGTATACTGCTCGCCTTCCCTAATTTCAATATTCGCATGCTCACACATAATCGTATACAACAGAAAACAGCAGAGAGAGAGAAAAATCTCATAACACTTTTTCCTTACGTGATGATTTCTACCAGTTAACTTCTACCACAATACGCGCTATGGAACGTCATTCCAAAGACAACACAACTTAAGCATGAGAACTATAACGCTGTATTCTCATATAGTCCATTAAGGTTTTTAGCTAAAACTAATAAACAAAAATCTCACTGTGACACTACATCGAATGTAACAAAAAAATTCTGTAGTTAGGTATGTAAGTAAGGATGGTGGAAAATCCATAGAAATAATTATAGTTACAATACCGTTTTTAGTGGATGCACAGAGAGGAGTCAATTCCAGACGTCACCATCGTTCACGTATTGATCCACTCTATAGTAGCCTTTCGACACTAAAACCCGCTTGACATGGTTCTTAAATTTACAGTCCGGCAAATCGGTAATATGTTTTGGGACTTTATTGTAAAACCTAAAGACCAAAGACAACACAACTTAAGCATGATAACTATAACGCTGTATTCTCATATAGTCCATTAAGGTTTTTAGCTAAAACTAATAAACAAAAATCTCACTGTGACACTACATCGAATGTAACAAAAAAATTCTGTAGTTAGGTATGTAAGTAAGGATGGTGGAAAATCCATAGAAATAATTATATTTCAATTCTATTCAAAACCGACATTTGCTGTAATAAATATATAACCGTATATAGGATTTGCTAGCGAATAAACCTGTCTGCTTTTCTGCAAGAAAATATCGTGTGAAAACCAGAACATTTCTACAGGTGTACCTTCTTATATACGGAGAGTTGCACACGGTCACATTTACTGAATCTCTTAACATTCATATATATTAACTACAATAAATGGTGTCTACAACTTTATTATCTTAAAAATGATTTTATTTCATCAGATAAACAACTTAAAATGATTAATAGGCTTTCTTTTATTAATTTTATGAAACTACTTAACCTCTACAACATTTTTTGATGATTTTAAGTCAAGTATATTAAATTGTTGTTTAACCCCTATCAATAATAAATATTATATTATCTTTAAACTGAGAGCTAAATATGGAACAGCAAAAAGATAAAAAGTTTAAAGTTTTTTTCTAACTAGGGGTATTCTCAGATTTAATATCTATTTAAGCACCAATATGTGTCTTCTGAAAATGACATTAAATGTTAATTTACATTCTAAGTTTGGATGTCAACGTACTTTAATATAATAGTCCACTCGCAGTCAAATGCTAGTTTGTAGAACAAAAATCTGTACGTGCTGAAAGCAGTATGCACGATTTTATTTTTATTTAGATTTCCTAATATTTTTACTAAAAACCAAAACAATAACGTCTATCTGTCCGTAAGTGTACTAATAGATAGAAAATCATTGAACATGTCAATAAAATAAAATAACCATTATTTTAGAATATGAAAGACTTATTCCCTAACCAGGATTTAGTAGATATTTCATTATATTTGCAAATATGATGCAGTAAACAATTATTTAGAAAAATAATTCTTATAAAAAAAACGACATTTAATTCTGACTTTGTTGTATTTAAATCACAATAGAAACATTCTAATGGCTAATTTTTAAACAAATTTTAAGCGAATTAAGTTTCCAATTACTTCCATCCATTATGTGCATAAAACTTGCAATAATTATATAGATACAAATTAAACCATGTTTGAAAACTTTGTTAAAAGAAAAAATAAACAACAATAATTTTATACATCACGGGAGCGAAGCCGTATACACAGCTAGTATTAAACAAACAAAGATTTTACAAACATCCCCAGCTCCAGTACACGCGTGCTCCAAACTTTTTCGCTGTCTACCACAACCGATTTATTATCTTAGTAATAATGTTTATAGCCTGTAAAGGTTTTCTATTACGATGTCTGTGTTAGAAGTCTTAAGTGTGTTTTTAAAAATAACGATAACCTTTTGTTTTTTAAAGCATTTTGCCAATTTCTTTCTATAGGGGCAACCTATGCATCAGCTTCATTACAAGGACTATGAACGTATTGCGTAATCTATAACTATATACATGTAATAAGAATCTAAATCAAATGTGTCTGTACATTTACGATTTAAGTAAAAAAAATTGTTGCAGGTGTCTTGGAATAAGTAATTAAATACATTTCAGTCATTTTTAGAAATGTCTGCCTGTCTATTTGTAAGAACACACATAGTGATGCCTAGGTTAGGTTAGGTACTTTAGCAGTGGCTAAAGTACTGTATTCGCAATAAAACCTAAACAAGAAGATCATAAAACATATCCTCAAGAATAACTTGGTCTTTGTTTCATTAAAATCGGTGAACTCTATCAAAAGTTATTGTAATTTGAATCGAGGTATCTATACTAATATATAAAGCTGAAGAGTTTGTTTGTTAGTATGGTTGAACGCGCAAATCTCAGGAACTACTGATCCGATTTGAAAAAATCTTTTAGTGTTAGATAGCTCATTTATCGAGGAAGGCTATAAGTATATATGATCACGCTAAGACCCATAGGGGCGGAGCATCAATGAAGAATATTTCAAAATCGGGGTTAACGTATGTATTGCTTAAAAATATTTTCACCTTCTATGTAAACGAAGTCGTGTGTTGAAGTTAGTGTTATTCCAAAGTAAATATGCCAAGCGGACGAAGTCGCGGGCAGAAGCTAGTACATAATAATATTTTTATAATATTATTGAGACTAACGTGACTCTGTAGCGCTTCTGGGATATTTGCATATGGGAGGGTTGATGATTTTTATGCTACCATCCGTAAGAGAGTAGCATCCATCCTGGGTAGAATTTGCGGTAGTCTTACGATACTTATGGGTAATAGTCCTTTCATGAAACACTGGATATCGGTTGTCATATACTTATGTTATGTCTATGAGGCGTTTCATTTTTACACAACGTTGTATTAAAACATTTATCAATGGTTTTTTTGGTTCTTAGGTTTATTCGTATTTCAAAATTCTCTGAAAATTAAATATGTGAATGATGCTGATGTCTGGGATTAACCCCTCACTCTGTGTATACACTAGAAAGAACGTTTTAAATATATGTTTTTTAAAATGTAAACCCTATCGAGTTTCTTTCCAGTTTTTCTCGGTGTCTGGATTATTTTCCGAAAGGATCGTTGTTTTGATGTTCATAAGCGCCATCTTAGGTCCTAAATTGAATAATGTCATTTATATTTGATGTTTGATCGACAGGCTACACTTAATTTTTATTGTTGTAGTGAGACATGCAGTGGCGAATCAACTCCAAGCGGAATTACTAAGTAACGTCTATCCTAATATTCAATGATGGATTTTCGCAAAATAAAGCCGGTATCAATCAAATATTTTGCATTTAATTATATTTATATGTAACAATTATATTTATATATAAAAAAACAGTGACTAATAAAATCATCTGAATGTATTAAGTTCATTTACATATCTACTTTTCTCTCGTACTTAAGTCGCGTCGTTATTAAAATCACAATAACTTTTGATAGAGTGAAACGAGGATGAGGATATGCTTTATGATTTTCCTGGTATGGTTTTATCGTGAACGCAATATTTTACAAGTGATGCGTGTTCAAACAAACAGACAGATATTTCTAAAAATGATTGAAATGTATGTACGTCACACATGTTTCAACAGCTACACTAAACAGCCTAATCTTTTCTACGCTGTAGCTGTTCTAACACAAGTATCAGTCATGTTTCAACAGAAAGCCTAACCTTTTCTATGCTGTAGTATAGAACTTAGTTCAATTTCCAAGTCATAATATTTAGATCTTTCAATATACGTCGTATAAATCCAAACGTCTTGTTATACATCAGACTGAGACGTGTCTGCGAGCGACCGCGCGTTAGACGGTAATAAATCTCGTCTAGCTCCGTACACTGAACATTCTGCGCCGCATATCGTATAGGCTGTACCTCACACCGTAGCGTAATTATTTAGAATATTATCCGGCATACTTAGATTTCAATTTGTTGCTTAATTTATTGGTTGAGTATGTTAGATTCGAATAGTATCTTATAAGAAACTATTTAGTTGCCTAAATTTATGAAATATTAAATAAGTTACAGCAAATTAATATTACTTTATTGTATTTTATACAATTTTGTATTTTTTACGGCCTGTAAAGAATTTTTTTTTAATCGAATTTTGTAAATAATATAGAAGTTACTGAGATTAATCTTCGTTTGTTTGAAAAGTAGATATAACATATTTTTACTCTTTAATTTGTTTAATGCTTAGCATATTTTTCTCAAAAGAGAAATTGATAGATACTAACCGATTTGCAGATATATAAATCTTATTATTAACTAAATCAATTGTAACTCTAATACGTTGTGATCAGAAGTAATTCACTATAACGGGATTTTAACTTCCTCCTTCCTAGAACTTTTAAGTTTTTACAGTAAATTAAATAATAATCATATTATAATAAACACTTGGTTTTCTTACCATCATCATTAACTAGCAGCCCATAAGAGACACACAACAGGGCCATAGGCCTCTCCTCTAAGATAGATATGGTTATAAGCACCATGCTAGCCCCTGGGCTATACATGGGTATACATGGGGGGCTATACATCCTGATGTATAGACGATTTAAAACTCCTAGAAATTCACAATTCTGTGTTATCCCATATACAGTGATACCACAAGAATAATTCGCACGATGTATACCTTAACCGTTAGGTGATACTATTAACAATTTAAATTATTAAATGTAGACGAATTCTGAAAAATTCGTTGGTACAAGTAGGGGTCCGAAACTGTACCGCGCAGCATACTCTGTCTGAGTGTGCTGCGTGGGGGGCGCAGCGCCGTATTTTGGCGGCGGCGGTGGGAACGGACTTATCGCTTGGTTTCGGCCATGATTGGCAGCGAACAGGCTTGTCGAGCGATGGCCCCTTCTGCGAGGAGGTCATCTCGCAGAAAGAGCACGCGGAGAGGGCCCGCGAGGCAGACCCTCAAAGTGGCCCTCTCCGCCAAAGGAGAATAGGCGGGAGGAGGCGGCGCTTTGCCCAACTCCTCCCGCCACCGTAGCCGGACCTGAGGGGATGGGCCGGGGGGGCCATTTCCTCATTGCACAGATCCGGCGGACGACGGGGGGCAGCCGGTGTGTGCCCGGTCTGCTCCTCTATAGGTAGGACCTCGGCGGTCACCTTTCGCCGGGCGGACCGTGGGGGCGGTTCTACAAGGTTGATTAGCATGTTCGATCCCTTGTCGCTCCCACAAAACGGTCTGTCGGTACACCGTGGGGTTTTAGTCTGTGCGAGTCGGACATAACCCATCCTCTCCCCCGGGAGGGTGGCGTATCCATAAGGGATTTCCCCACGTTAAAAAAAAAAAAATGGGGTCCGAAACTGCAAAAATTGGATTGTTTTTTGACCCGCTGAACCACACGCCCAGCACAATTATATGTCTGGCACCATGCAACACTATATGTCTGACACCCGTATAATTAAATTATGAAATGTTACCATTTCGTCTCATTTTAATTCTGCTTTTCTGCAAGAAAATATCGTGTGAAAACCAGAACATTTCTACAGGTGTACCTTCTTATATACGGAGAGTTGCACACGGTCACATTTACTGAATCTCTTAACATTCATATATATTAACTACAATAAATGGTGTCTACAACTTTATTATCTTAAAAATTATTTTATTTCATCAGATAAACAACTTAAAATGATTAATAGGCTTTCTTTTATTAATTTTATGAGACTACTTAACCTCTACAACATTTTTTGATGATTTTAAGTCAAGTATATTAAATTGTTGTTTAACCCCTATCAATAATAAATATTATATTATCTTTAAACTGAGAGCTAAATATGGAACAGCAAAAAGATAAAAAGTTTAAAGTTTTTTTCTAACTAGGGGTATTCTCAGATTTAATATCTATTTAAGCACCAATATGTGTCTTCTGAAAATGACATTAAATGTTAATTTACATTCTAAGTTTGGATGTCAACGTACTTTAATATAATAGTCCACTCGCAGTCAAATGCTAGTTTGTAGAACAAAAATCTGTACGTGCTGAAAGCAGTATGCACGATTTTATTTTTATTTAGATTTCCTAATATTTTTACTAAAAACCAAAACAATAACGTCTATCTGTCCGTAAGTGTACTAATAGATAGAAAATCATTGAACATGTCAATAAAATAAAATAACCATTATTTTAGAATATGAAAGACTTATTCCCTAACCAGGATTTAGTAGATATTTCATTATATTTGCAAATATGATGCAGTAAACAATTATTTAGAAAAATAATTCTTATAAAAAAAACGACATTTAATTCTGACTTTGTTGTATTTAAATCACAATAGAAACATTCTAATGGCTAATTTTTAAACAAATTTTAAGCGAATTAAGTTTCCAATTACTTCCATCCATTATGTGCATAAAACTTGCAATAATTATATAGATACAAATTAAACCATGTTTGAAAACTTTGTTAAAAGAAAAAATAAACAACAATAATTTTATACATCACGGGAGCGAAGCCGTATACACAGCTAGTATTAAACAAACAAAGATTTTACAAACATCCCCAGCTCCAGTACACGCGTGCTCCAAACTTTTTCGCTGTCTACCACATTTCTCAAAGCAACACCTCTATTTTAGGTTTTTTCATCGACATCTTCAGACATTGATGTATGCTCCTGAATTTTCTCCCGTCGGCGTTAACCGATTTATTATCTTAGTAATAATGTTTATAGCCTGTAAAGGTTTTCTATTACGATGTCTGTGTTAGAAGTCTTAAGTGTGTTTTTAAAAATAACGATAACCTTTTGTTTTTTAAAGCATTTTGCCAATTTCTTTCTATAGGGGCAACCTATGCATCAGCTTCATTACAAGGACTATGAACGTATTGCGTAATCTATAACTATATACATGTAATAAGAATCTAAATCAAATGTGTCTGTACATTTACGATTTAAGTAAAAAAAATTGTTGCAGGTGTCTTGGAATAAGTAATTAAATACATTTCAGTCATTTTTAGAAATGTCTGCCTGTCTATTTGTAAGAACACACATAGTGATGCCTAGGTTAGGTTAGGTACTTTAGCAGTGGCTAAAGTACTGTATTCGCAATAAAACCTAAACAAGAAGATCATAAAACATATCCTCAAGAATAACTTGGTCTTTGTTTCATTAAAATCGGTGAACTCTATCAAAAGTTATTGTAATTTGAATCGAGGTATCTATACTAATATATAAAGCTGAAGAGTTTGTTTGTTAGTATGGTTGAACGCGCAAATCTCAGGAACTACTGATCCGATTTGAAAAAATCTTTTAGTGTTAGATAGCTCATTTATCGAGGAAGGCTATAAGTATATATGATCACGCTAAGACCCATAGGGGCGGAGCATCAATGAAGAATATTTCAAAATCGGGGTTAACGTATGTATTGCTTAAAAATATTTTCACCTTCTATGTAAACGAAGTCGTGTGTTGAAGTTAGTGTTATTCCAAAGTAAATATGCCAAGCGGACGAAGTCGCGGGCAGAAGCTAGTACATAATAATATTTTTATAATATTATTGAGACTAACGTGACTCTGTAGCGCTTCTGGGATATTTGCATATGGGAGGGTTGATGATTTTTATGGTACCATCCGTAAGAGAGTAGCATCCATCCTGGGTAGAATTTGCGGTAGTCTTACGATACTTATGGGTAATAGTCCTTTCATGAAACACTGGATATCGGTTGTCATATACTTATGTTATGTCTATGAGGCGTTTCATTTTTACACAACGTTGTATTAAAACATTTATCAATGGTTTTTTTGGTTCTTAGGTTTATTCGTATTTCAAAATTCTCTGAAAATTAAATATGTGAATGATGCTGATGTCTGGGATTAACACCTCACTCTGTGTATACACTAGAAAGAACGTTTTAAATATATGTTTTTTAAAATGTAAACCCTATCGAGTTTCTTTCCAGTTTTTCTCGGTGTCTGGATTATTTTCCGAAAGGATCGTTGTTTTGATGTTCATAAGCGCCATCTTAGGTCCTAAATTGAATAATGTCATTTATATTTGATGTTTGATCGACAGGCTACACTTAATTTTTATTGTTGTAGTGAGACATGCAGTGGCGAATCAACTCCAAGCGGAATTACTAAGTAACGTCTATCCTAATATTCAATGATGGATTTTCGCAAAATAAAGCCGGTATCAATCAAATATTTTGCATTTAATTATATTTATATGTAACAATTATATTTATATATAAAAAAACAGTGACTAATAAAATCATCTGAATGTATTAAGTTCATTTACATATCTACTTTTCTCTCGTACTTAAGTCGCGTCGTTATTAAAATCACAATAACTTTTGATAGAGTGAAACGAGGATGAGGATATGCTTTATGATTTTCCTGGTATGGTTTTATCGTGAACGCAATATTTTACAAGTGATGCGTGTTCAAACAAACAGACAGATATTTCTAAAAATGATTGAAATGTATGTACGTCACACATGTTTCAACAGCTACACTAAACAGCCTAATCTTTTCTACGCTGTAGCTGTTCTAACACAAGTATCAATCATGTTTCAACAGAAAGCCTAACCTTTTCTATGCTGTAGTATAGAACTTAGTTCAATTTCCAAGTCATAATATTTAGATCTTTCAATATACGTCGTATAAATCCAAACGTCTTGTTATACATCAGACTGAGACGTGTCTGCGAGCGACCGCGCGTTAGACGGTAATAAATCTCGTCTAGCTCCGTACACTGAACATTCTGCGCCGCATATCGTATAGGCTGTACCTCACACCGTAGCGTAATTATTTAGAATATTATCCGGCATACTTAGATTTCAATTTGTTGCTTAATTTATTGGTTGAGTATGTTAGATTCGAATAGTATCTTATAAGAAACTATTTAGTTGCCTAAATTTATGAAATATTAAATAAGTTACAGCAAATTAATATTACTTTATTGTATTTTATACAATTTTGTATTTTTTACGGCCTGTAAAGAATTTTTTTTTAATCGAATTTTGTAAATAATATAGAAGTTACTGAGATTAATCTTCGTTTGTTTGAAAAGTAGATATAACATATTTTTACTCTTTAATTTGTTTAATGCTTAGCATATTTTTCTCAAAAGACAAATTGATAGATACTAACCGATTTGCAGATATATAAATCTTATTATTAACTAAATCAATTGTAACTCTAATACGTTGTGATCAGAAGTAATTCACTATAACGGGATTTTAACTTCCTCCTTCCTAGAACTTTTAAGTTTTTACAGTAAATTAAATAATAATCATATTATAATAAACACTTGGTTTTCTTACCATCATCATTAGATGCAGCGTCTATTTCTACATGACAAATGACTGGGATATACACGTGAATGCATCCCGATTGGAGGTCTGATGTTACGGTGTAGCACAACATATGCAATACACAGGTTAATCTAATAGCAAATGATATGTACAGCCGCGTTGCTGTAGCTCGGTTATTAAATAATTACATATTGATAAGAATTGTTATTGATAATATGACCAATAAACATCACTTGAACGAACTAACACGAAGCGGTTGCTCTCAAAAGGAAAACAACCCCGATTTTGAAACATTCTTCATTGGAACTCCGCTCCTATTGGTCTTAGCGTGATGATATATATATATGAGCTCTCTGACGCTGACATAATTTTTCAAATCTAACTAGTAGTTCTAAAAAGTACAAAGCGGTAACATTATATTACGAATTAAATTATAAACACAAATCATAATATACATACTGTTTCGGAACTCCCGTTTCCGAAAGCGGGGAACTATAGTTTATAATTATTTTAAAAGTACTCTACCTTAAGAGCATAACAAAGTCGCATTACCGTGGCACGATGCAGGTGCTGATGTGATGCGCTAGTGTTAATTAGCACAAGTTTATCTGCGCTGAGTATGCTGATCAGAAACTTGGTTGTATACTACATACTGTGTTTGTGTTCAGCCAACAAATTATTTAGATTTTATTGTTATGTGTAAAAAAAACACATCTAACGAGATAATATCATACGCCTGACTGAAGACTTGTCATAGCTACTGGATTAACTTCATCTCATAACATTGTAGGTTCATAATTTTTTTTTTTTTTTCGAACTGACTATGCTATTGACCTGGCAAGGTCTTTACAGCTTCACCGGACTACTTGTAGGTTCATAAAATTAGTCTCAATATTGTATTTTAAGCGGTCACTTAACACCAATCAAAGAATTATAGTGTCGTCTCAACTTGATTAAACTTAAAAAAAAATGTAGTTAGTTACTCATTCTGTACTTAGCCATAGTTTGTTCGTCTTAAATATGTAGGGAAAAATAATATTATTTGGATTATAATTACAATGTAGCATGCACCTTGTCTTATTTTAAAGCACGGTATCAGTGTTACGCAACATCTCGCATAACTTATTATATTATCATAATATCTTAACATAAATTATTCTCAGTTGCAGGAGACCAATGCTGTAAGGGCTCATACGGTTGCGTATGGGCAACATTTTAATTACTCAGATTGGGTCAGCCTATACTAGGATCTGGCCTAGCTGAATTTTGTTGGCGGATGCAAAAGCGCACCGTTAGACGCAAGATAAAAGGGATTTTAACGTGAAGAACTGTCACAGGTCCTTCTTTAGTAGCTCGACAAAGAACCTAGATTAGCATTTCTTAGCGAAGAAGTCGTACTTTGGCTAATTAAATGTCAAGTTGTATTTGAAACCATTTCAATAATGGATATCGTAAATCATCTATATTTATCTATATTTAATAGCCAACAGTTATTAGAATAAAATTTAACACTATAATGAAGATATATCTAAACTGCATAATCACGGGTATGATCCCAGAGTCAATTTAACACTATAATGAAGGTATATATATCTAAACGGCATAATCACCCATGATCCCAGAGTCTTTGGTGTCAAATAAAACAATCAATAATAAAATTTAACACTATAATTTACTATAATGAAGATATATCTAAACCGCATAATCACCCATGATCCCAGAGTCTCTGGTCTCAAATAAAACAATCAATAATAAAATTTAACACTATAATTTACTATAATGAAGATATATCTAAACCGCATAATCACCCATGATCCCAGAGTCTTTGGTGTCAAATAAAACAATCAATAATAAAATTTAACACTATAATTTACTATAATGAAGATATATCTAAACTGCATAATCACGGGTATGATCCCAGAGTCAATTTAACACTATAATGAAGGTATATATATCTAAACGGCATAATCACCCATGATCCCAGAGTCTTTGGTGTCAAATAAAACAATCAATAATAAAATTTAACACTATAATTTACTATAATGAAGATATATCTAAACTGCATAATCACGGGTATGATCCCAGAGTCAATTTAACACTATAATGAAGGTATATATATCTAAACGGCATAATCACCCATGATCCCAGAGTCTTTGGTGTCAAATAAAACAATCAATAATAAAATTATTTGGACTTACTAGAAACTAAATGAGGTAAGATTTTTTTTTTAATATCATCTACTAATTATACTCTATGTTTACTATATATATATTTATTAAAATACACCTGGAAATGCTATTAAACCTGTTATGTGTTATAAAAGTATCAGTTTGTTAAACAGAACGCTCGTATGTCGCAGGACTTAGCGCCATGACAGTCGCAGCCTAAAGCACTGCAAGAACACTAAAGCCGATTCGGATTAAACTTTGAATATGTACGAGAGATGAGCTCGACTACATTGTCTCCCGTTGCTCAGTTCTCAAACCGTCAACTTAAATGGACTATGTTAAACTGTTGGGTTAAGTTTTTTATGAGTTGATGAGTATATTATTATGGGACGTAAATGATTTATTTATTTTGCGCCAACTATATTTTTTTTTTCAAAGAATTAATAGTTAAAATACCTATTTTATAATTTAAGTTTTAGTCAATTTTATTTTATGTCGGGTATCCAATAGTTAATATTAGTGTACGTTGTGTACGTTTCTATCTCCCTAGTGCCGGTAGCATGAACAACAAAAAATATCGATGAACTGATTTTTTACAGCTATTTTATAAATGGTTATTTTATCTTTTTTTTTTAACTGGTTCTGCAAAAGTACAAAGTACAGTACAGTCCATAAGTAACGGCGGCTGTCGGTGTTAAATACCAATGACAGTTAAATCTATCATGCCAACCTGCAAAAGTGCTTTTTCACGCCTCGTTTGAAGGACCACATGTCTAGATAGTTATTGCAAAGTATTTTTTTTATACACAACTAGTTTTTGCTAGCGGCTTGGCTCTCGTTAATGAATATTAAATTTATCCCTCGATAAAAGTACTTTTTTTTACATGAAAGTACCCTATGCCCTTTTCTGTACTCCTAACAAAACATTTATATATTTATATAACTGGCATAACTGGCAAACAAACTTGTGGGTCACCTGATGTTAAGTGATCACCACCGTCCAAGGACACTAACACCGGGAGAGTCGAAAGTGTGTTGCCAGCCTGTATTTGGGGAGAAAGGGAGTGAAGGGGGAGAGGAGAGGGGAAGGGAGGTTGGCCTCTGGCGCTCTCACTGACCGAACGAAACGCAACAATGCAAGCACTATTACTTCAGGTCGGTTTTCTATGAGAGGGCGGTACTACCCCAGACGAGCCGACCCATTCATGCTGAAACCAATAATAGCTTCAGCGTGGCTCTTCCATTCTCTAATATTAGTTAGTATATATATTACTCAATCAATGAGAGTAAATTTCCATCCACTTAAATTTCTTTTAACCTTCTTGTGCTACTAAATATATACTGAATCAAGAGAATAAGGTATAGCTATGATACGAGAGGAATCACAGTAATTAAAACTCCTTGTAATTTACCAACTCTGCTTACCTCATAAAATCTCCTTGGCACCGTGATTTGTTTACCAGGCGAACATAAATCTCCAGTCATCGTGATAAACAATTCCGTCAAAATTCCCACCCCTCATAATGACGGGCAAGTTGCCAAAATTTCCTGCAGCGATATCAGGTATCTTCAAAATTAATTGAACCATTTAGTCTGTATCATCACGCGCTATTATACTTTAAGTGGTAAGCGGTAAGATGTTATATTACAAATTTTATTTTAATATAATTATTTAGGAAAATTTTCAGTTTGAGGGCTAATTACAAATTTTCACTCACAGAAATATAAATAAACAAAGAAAAACAAATCACAATGATTACAGACGCAAAGTTATAATTAATGTAAAAAGTCGCCAGACAAACATTGTCTAAGGCACGAATTTATTTATACATTATTTAAAATATTGACATGCCTGGATCAGAAGAGAATTTTGTCGATATGTTGTCCTTACAAGTGGTATATTTAACAGTTTTGATTTACTTAATATACTTGTGGGCAAACATAACTGAACTTTAGATAATAGTTCTGGACAGTCTACTACTATATTAGCTGTATTACTCAAATAAATGAAATCAGTTATATTACGTCGTTCATAGAGAGGCAAAAAGTAGAAATGTTTACATCGTTCTATATCATTAGTAAGAAGATCTAAATTCTCTTATTAATTTGACTTTAAAATGAAGAACGTTTTAGTAAATTTAAGTACACTATTTATGTAATTTTTAATTGGTAAACTGTAAAGCTTTACGAGGAATATTAATTTGTTCACTGATAAAGTTGATTGTGTTGCATTTTATACAATTACTAGCGAAATTTCTAATTAAACCAATCGACTTGTTAATTTTGTTCATTAAAAAGGACCATGCTATTCAAACAGTAGAATTGTAGTCAATATCCAATAGCTTGATGCCTCTGAAGATAAATAAATAAATCGATTAGGTCTGGTTAGAATTAGGTAAATAGTTAACTGCTTGAACCGAGACAATATCAAATAAGAAAGTATGTAAAGATGAATTAATGTTGGTTACTTTTTCACGCAAAACTCACCAAACAAATTTTAATGGAAATTCACAATAGCATAGCTTTTACATCACAGCAATACGTAAGGTATAGTCTTTTTCTTAAATTGGTTAAAATGGAACGACACATGCCAGATATATTGGAAAAAGATCCTACCGCCTGAGAGCTGCCTCGATGTGCGTTGACTAAATCCTTATAATTATACAAATTTAATATATCGTAATGTAATATTCGATAAAAGGAATGTCTACACAGTGTATCAAAATAATTATATAACTCTTTCGTAAAATATATATAATACAGCTGATACGGCCACGCATTGCTATGGCTCAGTTAGTTATTACATGGTGAATTAAGATTATGTATGTATGTAGTAAGTATGTGAACAGAACACGTACACCATAAAATAAACAAGAGTTAGAAAAAAATCAAAATAAAAACATGGCGCCATCTATAGAGATATTTATAACAGTCGATCCTACAGTTGTCTGCTAACAAACTAAATTAAAGCGCCATCTATTCGAGACTGATTAAACTTACAATTAATAACACTAATCAACATTGACAATCATTTAATTTGTAATTAAAAAATATTGAGGCCATGAATCGAAATATAAATTATTCTGTCTCTGAAGTTGGATCAAACTTCATGAAGATCGGTTGAAAAGCTTTGGAGTTCATCGTGGACAAATATTATGACACTGGATTTTTATATATAGAAGATTTTAACTTTTAATGTTAGGTATTTACATAAAAACTTTCTTAAAATTTTCCTTAACGAAAATTCTTGTTTATTTACCAAAAAAAAGAAATGAAAGCAAAATATTCACGTCATGATTAGACCCAGAGGTATATCACAAGCAAAGCAATTACGGCTTTTTCGAAAATGTTCTCTGCTCCCCCACGTTGATTGGATATTCGCCAAAATATCCCCGAGGCGTATACGGTATCTTAAAAATTAATTGGCCCGTTTAGTCTTCTTAATCTGCTTTTATAATTTCATCCGATAGCGCTTTGAAGTTATTTTGTTTATTGACTATTTATGACCGTGGTTTCTTATTATTTATTATAATTAGTATTCGCTATAATAAGTTCAGTGACAACAAATTAGGCATTTCGTAATTATTCATATTCAATTATATGCATATTCAAATAAAGAAGAAGAATACTATGACATTTTTTACTGCATTTTTTATTGAATTGAAAACTTCTTTAGGCGCGTAGAGCAGTATTTTATTGACAGGAGCAAAATTAATAATTTCGCATTTTGACATGCTAGTAAGGATGACCGATCGCGTTATGCTTGCTCGGCTTGCGTCAGACTAGCGATGCGTAATATAAGAGCCTATGAACATCTAATATTATCAATATTTGTATTGAGATTGTTCGATCCATCATATGTTTGATGAATTAAAAATTGTATAATTATTATTCGGAATGCCAATAGATGTGAAAGAGAGACATGATAATAGTTTGAATTAAAAAAATTACCTTTTAATGATTTATACTGTAATTAATTTAAAAAATCAAAAGAAAACACAATTTAAATTCTATTGTGAAGAGTTTATATAATCTGTTCAGTAGTTCATGACTAGGAATCCAAAGTAATAACAGGACTTTTCCCTTATTTCCATTTAATTATTCATTATTCATGACTATCCCGAAGAATAATTCGAACATACTCTAAATAAGGACCACCCTTAAATAGTATATATTTACATAAATCAAAAAATAATATAAAATGATGTATTTGTACACGCAGCTGACATAACAGTACAAGATGAAAAAAAAATAAACGCAATGAATATAGAGGTAAGTTGTACGAGCAATCGTACCTATTTTACTTACTATGCAATATTATTCTATAAGCAATATGTTATTATATCAAATAAATCAGCGAACATTAAGCACTCGACGGAATCAGTTGTTACATTTCGCTGATCCGCCAATAATTTTATATATCATTTTCTATCAAGAATCACTATCAGATATCATCATTAAATTATCACAATACGGTAGAACACCCTACATAAGTTCTTTAACAACCTGAATAAATTTGAAAATTAAAATAAAATGATTATATTTAAGTGATGATGGTTCAGCTGATAACATGTTCGGACACCGCATCGTTTGAGGTAGGTTTGAATCTTTGTGACTCAGTTGGAGCTTTTTAGTGAAGGAAAACATAATGAAGAAATCATAGCATAATAGTAGCGTTTTTTTTTAAGCCCGCCTGGCTAGCCACCACCCTCAAATTAAAATCTGTCGCCAAGCACCTGTTATTGTGCTCTGGCAGTTGGACTTGAGTCAGTCCCCCCACTAGGTTTAACGTGTTTGTTATTTTAATATAAGTAAAAAGTAGTAGTTGCATTAGGTAAAATTGTAGTCAGATAATAATATTATAATATATTATAAATAATAATGCCATAAAGAATTAAAAAAACGAAAACAAATATGCCAGAATTTGGTCTACTGTTGAATTAATCCGAATGTGATATCTAACGAGACCAGAAATACTATACTAGAAAACACCCTATTAATATATTTTGGTTTCCTAATTCATGATTTTGGTGTAACTATAATTGACACTTTAGAAATATATAATTATAATACAAAACCATCTCAAGATCACATCGTTATTTAACAGGTTGTAGGTGGTAGAGTCACGCTGAAGCTACTACTGGTTTCCGCATGAATGGGTCGACTCGCCCGGGATACTACCACCCGACCCATAGAAACACCGACGTGACGTAACAGTGCTTGCATTGTTGCGTTTTCTTTGGTCAGAAAGAGCGCCGGAGGCCCACCTCCCCTCTCCAAAACACAGGTTGGTAACGCACTCGCGACTCCTCTGGTGTTGCTGGTGACTATGGACGGTGGTGATTACTTAAAATCAGGTGACCCACTTGTTCCTTTGCGTCCTATGATATATATTAAAAATGCATTAGATGCGATTGTGGTCAAAAGCTAAAACGAAAAAAGATAATAATAACAAATACCGTAGTATTTCGACAACTAGTATATATTATTCTACAACAGTATTACAACAAGCTGTGAAAATATATGTGAGTAGATTTACCTTATCAATCGTTTAACATAAATTGTTGAAATGGAATAATATAACAAAGAATACGAAAGACCACAATAGCAAAGCGTTTAGCGTACAATTGTGTTACAACATTACATATTCACACAGTCATGCCGAATGCGGGGGTGGAATTACATCAAAGGCTGTATTCGATCAACGTGGCAGGCGTATTTTTTTTTTCTTGGTTCATTTACCACCATACGCTTCAGATCGTATTACATTATGGCCTAAGGCGATAAGCGGAGCGTAAAACGAACATTAAAATTCGTTATTTTTGGTCGATAATTTACATTTCATAATTGTAATTCAATTTATTTTGATCGCATTTTTCCGTACGAGAAGTTTTAGTTATACACGTTATTAAATCAATACAAATACACTATTTTAGATTATTTCAATTTTTCGGTGACTTTTTAGATTAGGAATAATTGGTTATTTGCCTTAATTTTAATTAAAGACGGAATATTCGGACGGCTCCTCGTAAATTTTTAAGCAGTTTTTTGACTGGTTAAGTTTTGACTTATCACTTTACTTAATTTTATTAAAATATGAGTTTATGCAAGTATATCTAATATTATTACTGATGATTTTTATTGTATATTCTATCTATATCATTTTGGAATGAGATATAGCCGTGTATAAATTT
Source organism: Antheraea pernyi (assembly GCA_015888305.1). Lineage (NCBI taxonomy): Eukaryota > Metazoa > Arthropoda > Insecta > Lepidoptera > Saturniidae > Antheraea > Antheraea pernyi. The sequence goes on along the minus strand of MU159098.1, from coordinate 278,503 downwards.
CATGAAAATTGCTTGGGTTTATTACTAGCTTCTGCAAATAAATGAAATGTGTTTTTAATACTAGTACGGTAAGTAAATTGCGATACATTGGATGGTACTTATTAATTAAAACTCAGTCATTTTCACCGACTTTTTAGAACAGTATTTAATAAACAATATAAAACAAAGATTTTTGTAGCAATTGTCGGTTTCTTGTTTTTGTGAAGTACGCAGCAGATTTTAATACGATTATTTTCAAAACACATTATTTACAACACATGTATATTACATTATAAAAAACTATCTACAATCATGTTATAGTTTCATCACGATGCTCTCCTTGACCTACATATCGAACTACTGCAGGATTCGAACACATAATCATTGAATCAGCATCGCTTTAAATTCGCAAATAAACTTTCACTTTCTTTTCCATGCTGCTTCGTCTTTTGACTTGGACCATTCTGTTAATGTTCGGTTTATGTAAATATTATGAGAGTTTAACTATTCACTTATTCACTTAGCGTCAGACTCCTTGAGCTGTCTTTTTGTATCGCAACTCGAATACCTCGCTAACTTTACATTGGAAATTCAACATTTCCCACAGTGCTAGTAGTAACTTCACTAAATCGACTTAAACCGTACTTTAAGCTATTAATTTGAATCAAATTACGAGTTCGCAGTGACAGTTGAATCTGAATTCAGTCGGGACGTTTTTGTTTTGTTAATTCCAGTGTAACTTTGCGAACGGAATTTAGTGTAAATTTATATACTTCTGTTTTAATTTCTCGTAACGAAAATTTCGGTACACGTTGATGCGATCGGTGTTAGCTCGAGAGAATTTAGATGATTATTTTGATAACATATATGAAGAAAAATTATTTTCAACATCATTTGATATGTAACTAATGAGAGAATATATCGCGATCACCACATTTCGGGTATAACACTCACCACAGTAGTACGATATACGAATAGACGTGTTTTCTTCCAGGATCCGACCATGTATATCTAATAACTAGCTTCTGTCCGCGTGGAATAGTTACTTTGGGCTAACGCTATCACGCAGCGGAAGCTCTCGAAAGGAAAAAAACCCGATTTTGAAACATTGTTTTTTTTTTTCAAAAGGAGGCAAACGAGCAGGTTGAACATCTGATGTTAAGTGATCACTACCGTCCATAGACACTATCACATAGCAATACCAGGGGAGTCGCAAGTGCATTGCCAGCCTGTGTATGGGGGAGGGGTAGGGAAAGGAGAAAGGGGAAGGGAAAGG
>MU159098.1:250928-277043 GCA_015888305.1 Antheraea pernyi | reverse complement strand
AACTACTTAACGGATTTTCATGTGGTTTTTAGTATTATATAAAGTGATTCATGAGGAAGGTTTAGGTATATAATTTATCGGTTTTTTAATATCAGGATGGGTAATGTCCGACGGGCCCGCTAGTCATACATAACATGACATAGGTAATTATTGTTCAATAGTTATCAATACGTGTACCACCGGTGGAACACATGGCACAGATCGTTTTAAATTAAAACGAAATATTAAACAGTAATTTAACTCTGCTTATATCGCTAATAGAAGCTGTGCGACTAACACGTATTAATAACATAAAGTTTGCACCAATAACGTCATAAGCACAAACTCCTCGTGCGTCATATTCCAATAGTTGGTTAAATTCTAGTTAATTTGGTATCGTACGTACATGGAGTTTGTTCCCAAACCCGTTCATGTTTAGAGCGCAACGGTATGAGTATATACCCTACAATCTAGTTACCAAACAACGCGTTAAGGACATAGGTGCCTAGACTAGCTAGGCTAAATTAAGTTGAACTAAGTATGTGGCCATGAGAGTCGCGATTAAATTTAGTATACATTGTAAAAGTAAAAAGTTTATATATACACATATATAATTTTTTGTATAATGTATTCCTAGATAAGCTAAATGTTAGAATAATATAAACCAAACTAGTTAAGAATGTCAAATGTTATGATGATGTCAGGTGGCGCCACTTTGCTATGTAATGGAAACTTTCAATTTTGGTCGCTTTACCATTCAATGTAGATGTTACTTTCCTCTTTATTCACTACTTCACACTATGTTATTGTGCTCGTATTAAATCTATTTATTGTGCTACAATCGTGTGTTATTTTTCCCAAAACCAATCACTAAATTTAAAAGTGCTCAAAAAAGAATGGTAAAGCTAAAAATATTAGTAACGTACACTCGGTCAGCATGAAGAAGTATGGAAATATATTCAAAAATATTTTGCAAGTTACACGTATAACAACTAAAAACTTAAAACTATAAGCGTTTTTCATTCTACCGAATATCTTTATATGGGTGAGGATTCCTCCGAAGCTAGAACTTTTACTGCACACCCCTAAGAGAATTTAAATTTTAAAACAAACTGCCCCACGAACAAAGGTTTAGCAACAATACTTCAAATAGATACCTAGTTATTATTACTACTAACTTAGTGATATATATTCCATACACATGCATCTCGACAAACTTGTTTTTGTTATGAAAATACTTGTATCACTTAATAACGAAACCTGTATATTAAATGGTCGATTAAAGATTTGCAATTTTTGAGACTAATTAATAAAAATTGACCACAATAATGCTTAATATCGTAATTCCTCTTCTTAGGTGCATCTATAAGTGAAGAAGCCAAAGATTTTATGGAAGTCTGTGATTTTCACTAAAGATTGCCACTGGTCGCATGCTTCATGGCCCCACAATCAGCAAGCAGTCCCGGCACGTCCCACCATCCACGTCCTGTGTGTCCACCTCACGAGCTTTCTTACTCGGATTAAGTCGAATTAAGATACGTAACGTATCTCTGTGTTTGCCAGACGTTGCCACTGATCTCGTAAAGGCTGTGTAGAATTTTCAATTTTTAAAGTCAACGTTGTAGTTTAGTGGTATCATACTAGCTTTTTGTATTTAATTATTTTGTTTTGTGTATTTTTTAAAGTGAATACTTCTTTAAGCGCGTTGAGCAGTACCATTTATAGTTTCTCGTCATGACGTACTAGTAAGCGTGACCGACCGTATTGCGCTTGCGTTACACTAGCGGCGCGTAGTATGGGGGCATGTGTACGTGTAATATTGATATTTTGCACCTCATCATACGTTTGATTGATTAATATACTTTACAAAATATATTTAATTATTGCTCCGGTGCTGCAGCACAACTGGGTAATACTGCAGCGCTGATTTTCAATGGAGGCCTAAACTAATGTACGTCCGTGATGTGTAATCGGTGTTTTGACAGTAAATATAACAAAATTTATAACATGTAAACAGCTAACAACACCAAAAATGTGCCTATACAGAAAGCTATTCACTACCTTGGTTGCACAAAGGGCCACTATAAGCCTGAGAATAAAAAAAAATACAAGCTTAATAAGTAACAATACAAGCAAATACGAACATAAATAAGCTTAAATTGTACGTCTACTAAATTGGAACCACTCATAAAATTAACGCTATTATTATTATTGGTTTTGAACTTGTAACAAACACTGCTGCAATATATGTTTAAATTAGTGTTCATTGTTGTTTTAATAAAATGAGAATAAAATATGTTGTCAATTTTATATATTTCAAGATAAAATAATTCTTGACAGATTCAATTCAGACATTGTTACCATACATATATTTAAATTGTTACTTTCAATACTGTACTCAATTTTACTTAACAATAGGAACTAATTCACTCGCAATGAAATCGTGATCGTTAAATAATATAAAAGTAAATATTTAGAGCTTACAGGAAACAAAACTGTAGATCTATCTGAGAGCAGTAACATAAATAAGCATCAAAGCTTACATTTAGTGTGAACATAGCAACGGAGCGTTTATGCGCTGTGCTGATTGGACAGAAACCCTTAATATCGTAATTCCTCTTCTTAGGTGCATCTATAAGTGAAGAAGCCAAAGATTTTATGGAAGTCTGTGATTTTCACTAAAGATTGCCACTGGTCGCATGCTTCATGGCCCCACAATCAGCAAGCAGTCCCGGCACGTCCCACCATCCACGTCCTGTGTGTCCACCTCACGAGCTTTCTTACTCGGATTAAGTCGAATTAAGATACGTAACGTATCTCTGTGTTTGCCAGACGTTGCCACTGATCTCGTAAAGGCTGTGTAGAATTTTCAATTTTTAAAGTCAACGTTGTAGTTTAGTGGTATCATACTAGCTTTTTGTATTTAATTATTTTGTTTTGTGTATTTTTTAAAGTAAATACTTATTTAAGCGCGTTGACGATATACATTTATAGTTTCTCGTCATGACGTACTAGTAAGCGTGACCGACCGTATTGCGCTTGCGTTACACTAGCGGCGCGTAGTATGGGGGCATGTGTACGTGTAATATTGATATTTTGCACCTCATCATACGTTTGATTGATTAATATACTTTACAAAATATATTTAATTATTGCTCCGAGTGCCAATAGATACGAAAACTAATGTTAATAATTTCTATAAACAAATCCTGTGATTTAAATATGGTCATTCACACTATAATTAATTTAATACTTGATAATATAAATGTAATTAAGCAAATTTATATATGTTGTGATACAATAAGGAAAACATGAGCGTTCATGGGACCTCTTCACAAACCACAGTACCTTAAGGTATAGTCAGAAATCAAATTAAAAAGTTTGATTTAATATTTTAGGAAAAATATTAATTTATTAAAAACCAGCCTTTACACGCTGCTTCCCTCTTTTTAATATAAATCATGACTTATAAATTTTATAAAAATGCTAGATAAATAAAACAAAAATATTGAAAGAAAAATCCACGGATTCAGTAGGTATATACAATTACATAACTGGCAACGTATACTGCTCGCCTTCCCTAATTTCAATATTCGCATGCTCACACATAATCGTATACAACAGAAAACAGCAGAGAGATAGAAAAATCTCATAACACTTTTTCCTTACGTGATGATTTCTACCAGTTAACTTCTACCACAATACGCGCTATGGAACGTCATTCCAAAGACAACACAACTTAAGCATGAGAACTATAACGCTGTATTCTCATATAGTCCATTAAGGTTTTTAGCTAAAACTAATAAACAAAAATCTCACTGTGACACTACATCGAATGTAACAAAAAAATTCTGTAGTTAGGTATGTAAGTAAGGATGGTGGAAAATCCATAGAAATAATTATATTTCAATTCTATTCAAAACCGACATTTGCTGTAATAAATATATAACCGTATATAGGATTTGCTAGCGAATAAACCTGTCTGCTTTTCTGCAAGAAAATATCGTGTGAAAACCAGAACATTTCTACAGGTGTACCTTCTTATATACAGAGAGTTGCACACGGTCACATTTACTGGATCTCTTCACATTCATATATATTATCTACACTAAATGGTGCCTACAACTTTATTCTCTTAAAAATGATTTTATTTCATCAGATAAACAACTTAAAATGATTAATAGGCTTTCTTTTATTAATTTTATGAAACTACTTAACCTCTACAACATTTTTTGATGATTTTAAGTCAAGTATATTAAATTGTTGTTTAACCCCTATCAATAATAAATATTATATTATCTTTAAACTGAGAGCTAAATATGAAACAGCAAAAAGATAAAAAGTTTACAGTTTTTTTCTAACTAGGGGTATTCTCAGATATAATATCTATTTAAGCACCGATATGTGTCTTCTGGAAATGACACTAAATGGTAATTTACATTCTAAGTTTGAATGTTTGGACGTCAACGTACTTTAATATAATAGTCCACTCGCAGTCAAATGCTAGTTTGTAGAACAAAAATCTGTACGTGCTGAAGACAGTATGCACGATTTTATTTTATTCTGATGTCCTATTATTTTTACTAAAAACCAAAACAATAACGTCTAACTGTCCGTAAACCATTGAATATGTCAATATATGGTTATTTTAGAATATGAAAGACTTATTCCCTAACCAGGATTTAGTAGATATTTCATTATATTTGCAAATATGATGCAGTAAACAATTATTTAGAAAAATAATTCTTATAAAAAAAACGACATTTAATTCTGACTTTGTTGTATTTAAATCACAATAGAAACATTCTAATGGCTAATTTTTAAACAAATTTTAAGCGAATTAAGTTTCCAATTTCTTCCATCCATTATGTGCATAAAACTTGCAATAATTATATAGATACAAATTAAACCATGTTTGAAAACTTTGTTAAAAGAAAAAATAAACAACAATAATTTTATACATCACGGGAGCGAAGCCGTATACACAGCTAGTATTAAACAAACAAAGATTTTACAAACATCCCCAGCTCCAGTACACGCGTGCTCCAAACTTTTTCGCTGTCTACCACATTTCTCAAAGCAACACCTCTATTTTAGGTTTTTTCATCGACATCTTCAGACATTGATGTATGCTCCTGAATTTTCTCCCGTCGGCGTTAACGTAAAAACATGCTGAACCGATTTATTATCTTAGTAATAATGTTTATAGTCTGTAAAGGTTTTCTATTACGATGTCTGTGTTAGAAGTCTTAAGTGTGTTTTTAAAAATAACGATAACCTTTTGTTTTTTAAAGCATTTTGCCAATATTTCTATAGGGGCAACCTATGCATCAGCTTCAATACAAGGACTATGAACGTATTGCGTAATCTATAACTATATACATGTAATAAGAATTTAAATCAAATGCGTCTGTACATTTACGATTTTAGTAAAAAAAATTGTTGCAGGTGTCTTGAAATAAGTAATAAAATACATTTCAGTCATTTTTAGAAATGTCTGCCTGTCTATTTGTAAGAACACACATAGTGATGCCTAGGTTAGGTTAGGTACTTTAGCAGTGGCTAAAGTACTGTGTTCGCAATAAAACCTAAACAAGAAGATCATAAAACATATCCTCAAGAATAACTAAGTCTTTGTTTCATTAAAATCGGTGAACTCTATCAAAAGTTATTGTAATTTTAATGATGGCTCGAGGTATCTATACTAATATATAAAGCTGAAGAGTTTGTTTGTTTGTATGGTTGAACGCGCTAATCTTAGGAACTACTGATCCGATTTGAAAAAATCTTTTAGTGTTAGATAGCGCATTTATCGAGAAAGGCTATAAGTATATATGATCACGCTAAGACCCATAGGGGCGGAGCATCAATGGAGAATATTTCAAAATCGGGGTTAACGTATGTATTGTTTAAAAATATTTTCACCTTCTATGTAAACGAAGTCGTGTGTTGAAGTTAGTGTTATTCCAAAGTAAATATGCCAAGCGGACGAAGTCGCGGACAGAAGCTAGTACATAATAATATTTTTATAATATTATTGAGACTAACGTGACTCTGTAGCGCTTCTGGGATATTTGCATATGGGAGGGTTGATGATTTTTATGGTACCATCCGTAAGAGAGTAGCATCCATCCTGGGTAGAATTTGCGGTTTTTTTTTTCCCAACTGACTACGCTATTGACCAAGCAAGGTCTTAATAGCTTCACCGGACTACTAAGGCGAGCGCTTAAGGCACTTAACCGATTTTATTTTGACAACTAGCTCAAGGGTGCGCGGCACACCTCGGCTTTGGCTGTTGCCGGATACATGCAATACGCGCCCTATGTAAGGTAAGCTAACTATTCGTACATATATGAGTTGTTGAAACATATATGTGTACCAAGCATACATATCTCCACAAACATACAATCCCGCTAAAAGCAATGATCCTACCCACTCATCATTAATATGAAAGCCCGATCCACTCAATTTTTGACTCGTTTCTATGATCTGAGTAACGTAGGACGTCATAGATGTACAATTTTCAAGACGAATTGATATCAAAGTTCTCAACAAGCTGATCCTTCTAGTAAAGCCTGAATCATCGAATAAATGCTTTAATTTTTCCCATAGTTTCTTCGAATTTTGGACATCTCTGATATGTACATATAGCGACGAGTCAATCGTTAGAATCAATTTTGCCTTGGTTTTCGCATCAGCTGCGGCTTCATCTGGATTCGTGACTTTGATACAGTCCGAAGTACCTTCCAGTATTAGAAAATTCTCCGCGGCGAAAGCCCACTCCTGGTAGTTCTCGCGACCTTTTAATTTTGGCACGCTCACAACGTAATTCGAACTCATTTTCAATAGCACAGTGTATTCTCAGTTCACACAAACTTATACAGCACTAACTTGCAAGTTCTTAACGAGAAAAAACACGTAGTTCTGGGTTCATAACCTCTAATAAAACAAGCACGTTGAGATTCAAGTGAGAACAGAACGAATACTTTTATTCAAAGAAAGAACATGCTACAGATAAAATATACAAAAACTAATATAGGTTAGTTTCACATTAGTGACAACAGATGTCGGTAGCAGTATTTAATGAGGATTTAGATTATTTAGATATAATTTTCAACATTCCACAGCTTCCTGCATTTTACTTAAATAGTTACTGCTGACATGACCAAGCCGGCGATGCCAAATTTCACTCGAGGTCACCACTGCAGCCAGCCTTTCAGGCATTCTCAACTTATAAACTCCATTTAATAAGCAAGCTGTTGCAACAAGCTCATTACACTTATTAAATATTTGACAGCCATCATCTTTAAACAGGACCTTGTTGCCTTTTGCGATCAATTGACTTACGGAGATGAGATTCGTGGTTAAACTAGGTACACATAATACTCCTTCAACAACCACATCATACTCACAGTTATCTGTCAATGTTGTTAATCTCACATCACCAGAGCACTTGACAGACACTTTTTCTTTATTCGCAACAATAATTTCTTGGACTGTATGATTGTTCGACACATTTGTAATCCAATGTTCATTCGCTGTCAAATGGCCACTAGCTCCTGAATCAATGTACCAATCATTCTTCGAGAAACAACCATTTAGGAACACGGCACTGAACGCATTTGTTTGTTTACGTTCACTGAATTTGTTATTTGATGAATCTTTTATATCTTTAGGACATTGATTACGATAGTGTCCGATTTGTTTACATTTATAACATTTGATTACTTTCTGTTTTGACATTGACGTTGACGTCTGAGTTCTTCCGGTATTGGCGCCATACTTTTTTCGATAACTCGCAAATGCTCCGCTAACGTCGCCACTGTCTTCCTCCAAGTCCATCAATTTTGTTTTAATGGCGTCAGCTGTTATACTAATGCCCGAATGTTCAATCGCCATTATCATTGGCGAATATTTTTCAGATAATCCCGCTAAAAGCAATGATCCTACCCACTCATCATTAATATGAAAGCCCGATCCACTCAATTTTTGACTCGTTTCTATGATCTGAGTAACGTAGGACGTCATAGATGTACAATTTTCAAGACGAATTGATATCAAAGTTCTCAACAAGCTGATCCTTCTAGTAAAGCCTGAATCATCGAATAAATGCTTTAATTTTTCCCATAGTTTCTTCGAATTTTGGACATCTCTGATATGTACATATAGCGACGAGTCAATCGTTAGAATCAATTTTGCCTTGGTTTTCGCATCAGCTGCGGCTTCATCTGGATTCGTGACTTTGATACAGTCCGAAGTACCTTCCAGTATTAGAAAATTCTCCGCGGCGAAAGCCCACTCCTGGTAGTTCTCGCGACCTTTTAATTTTGGCACGCTCACAACGTAATTCGAACTCATTTTCAATAGCACAGTGTATTCTCAGTTCACACAAACTTATACAGCACTAACTTGCAAGTTCTTAACGAGAAAAAACACGTAGTTCTGGGTTCATAACCTCTAATAAAACAAGCACGTTGAGATTCAAGTGAGAACAGAACGAATACTTTTATTCAAAGAAAGAACATGCTACAGATAAAATATACAAAAACTAATATAGGTTAGTTTCACATTAGTGACAACAGATGTCGGTAGCAGTATTTAATGAGGATTTAGATTATTTAGATATAATTTTCAACACCTATTGTCTGATAAATAAATAATTAATAATAATCATTTATTTGCCAGTCCAATTTTGAAACTATGTCCACTTTTATATTTTTTCCAATCTATGCCTGCTTTTGCTACCTCTGTTACATTATCATTTCACATGGTAGATGGCATTCTAATTTCACAACATCTGGTCGAAAAATAGCTTTCACTAGCAGTTGTTTGTTCTCGGACAAATATGACCAATCAACTGTTACTTCAGCTTTCTGGTTATTATGTTTATTCGTATTTAAAAATTCTCTCAAAATTAAATATGTGAATGATGCTGATGTCTGGGATTGATACCTCACTCTGTGTATACACTAGAAAGAACGTTTTAAATATATGTTTTTTAAAATGTAAACCCTATCGAGTTTCTTTCCAGTTTTTCTCGGTGACTGGGTTATTTTCCGAACAGATCGTAGTTTTAATGTTCATAAGCGCCATCTTAGGTTGTAAATTGAATAATGTCATTTATATTTGATTTTTGATCAACACTACACTTAATTTTTATTGTTGTAGTGAGACATGCAACGGCGAATCAACTCCAAGCGGAATTACTAAGTAACGTCCACCCTAATATTCAATGATGGATTTTCGCAAAATATAGCCTGTATCGATCAAATATTTTGCTTCGTCAGTGTGGAACATAATATATAAAAAAACAGTGGTTAATAAAACCATCTGAATGTATTAAGTTCATTTACTTATCAAATTTTCTCTCCTACTTAAGTCGCGTCGTTATTAAAATCAAAATAACTTTTGATAGAGTGAAACGATTTTACTATGATACTAAGACTAAATGGTACTCGAAGTTATGCTTTATGATTTTCCTGGTATGGTTTTATCATGAACGCAGTATTTTACAAGTGATGCGTGTTCAAACAAACAGACAGATATTTCTAAAAATGATTGAAATGTATGTACGTCACACATGTTTCAACAGCTACACTAAACAGCCTAATCTTTTCTACGCTGTAGCTGTTCTAACACAAGTATCAGTCATGTTTCAACAGAAAGCCTAACCTTTTCTATGCTGTAGTATAGAACTTAGTTCAATTTCCAAGTCATAATATTTAGATCTTTCAATATACGTCGTATAAATCCAAACGTCTTGTTATACATCAGACTGAGACGTGTCTGCGAGCGACCGCGCGTTAGACGGTAATAAATCTCGTCTAGCTCCGTACACTGAACATTCTGCGCCGCATATCGTATAGGCTGTACCTCACACCGTAGCGTAATTATTTAGAATATTATCCGGCATACTTAGATTTCAATTTGTTGCTTAATTTATTGGTTGAGTATGTTAGATTCGAATAGTATCTTATAAGAAACTATTTAGTTGCCTAAATTTATGAAATATTAAATAAGTTACAGCAAATTAAACTTTATTGTATTTTATACAATTTTGTATTTTTTACGGCCTGTAAAGTATATTATTTTTTTTAATCGAATTTTGTATATAATATAGAAGTTACTGAGATTAATCTTCGTTTGTTTGAAAAGTAGATATAACATATTTTTACTCTTTAATTTGTTTAATGCTTAGCATATTTTTCTCAAAAGAGAAATTGATAGATACTAACCGATTTGCAGATATATAAATCTTATTATTAACTAAATCAATTGTAACTCTAATACGTTGTGATCAGAAGTAATTCACTATAACGGGATTTTAACTTCCTCCTTCCTAGAACTTTTAAGTTTTTACAGTAAATTAAATAATAATCATATTATAATAAACACTTGGTTTTCTTACCATCATCATTAACTAGCAGCCCATAAGAGACACACAACAGGGCCATAGGCCTCTCCTCTAAGATAGATATGGTTATAAACACCATGCCAGCCCCCGGGCTATACATGGGAGGCTATACATCCTGATGTATTGACGATTTAAAACTCCTAGAAATTCACAATTCTGTGTTATCCCATATACAGTGATACCACAAGAATAATTCGCAGGTGTCCTCACGATGTATACCTTAGCCGTTAGGTGATACTATTAACAATTAAAATGATTAAATGTAGACGAATTCTGAAAAATTCGTTGGTACAAGTAGAGGTCCGAACCTGCAAACATTGAATTGATGTTTGACCCGCTGAACCACACGCCCACCACAATTATATGTCTGACACCCGTATAATTAAATTATGAAATGTTACCATTTCGTCTCATTTTCATGTACTTAACAAAATCATTTGATTAAATTAACACAAGCCACAATATCCGAAAGTGTCACTTGCCAAGTTTCCAAATATGCGTGTTGCATTAGCCTTTAATAAAGTTTGGCAAGCTACTTTAACTACACTGTCATTGTCTAAGGTCTTGCGTAGTGGTAACACCGAAATGTAACATAAAATAATGTGAATTCAAATAACTATAAAATAATGGATTTGATACATGATCAAAAATGAGTCGTTACATTTGAGCTAAATCAAATTTTAATCGTTCATATAACATGTTTATTTTTTTAATTCCCAGTTTTTATACAACGAGAGTGAATTTCAAATTTTGGCATTCATAGTTTTTAATTTTTTTTAGTGTATTTTAAACGCAATAAATTTAAAGATATTAAAAAATAACGTAAAATATTAGGAACGGCTAAAATTGGATTTAACTTTCTTTGAAATGTAACAACTCAAATACAATATACTATTAATTTTTCTTTTTATAAAATTAGTATTTCATTATCATTCATATAACATGTTTATTTTTTTTATTCCCAGTTTTTATACAACGAGAGTGAAATACAAATTTTGGCATTCATAGTTTTTAATTTTTTTTTAGTGTAATTTAAACATAATAAATTTGAAGATATTAACAAATAACGTAAAAAATAACGGCTAAAATTGGATTTAACTTACTTTGAAATGTAATTGATTTAACTTACTCAAATACATATACTATTAATTTGTCTTTTTTTTAAATTAGTATTTCATGTCTCCTTTTTTCTCTACGTTCATAAGTAATTCAATACATGTACAAGGAGTTATTATTAATCTGATACTATGTATTTGATAACCACTTATTATATTTTCCAAAATATTTAGATATTATTTTTCCAAATGTATTACATACCGGTGTCATAAGAGCTGATGGGACACGTCTGCAACATCAGATGATGCAGCGTCTATTTCTACATGACAAATGACTGGGATATACACGTGAATGCATCCCGATTGGAGGTCTGATGTTACGGTGTAGCACAACATATGCAATACACAGGTTAATCTAATAGCAAATGATATGCACAGCCTTTTCGTTTAGTAACAAAGTAGGTGCTATTTTCTCAACACTAATTGGGCATTATAACAGTACTGTTTTAGATAAGTAGGTATAACCGAAAACAAAAGAAGTTCGCACAGAGAAAATTGTCATAACTTTATAACTCATAACTTAAACCTTTTGAGATAATAGTTATTACCTTGGCCTAATAAGTTAGAAATTTCGTTAGAATAAGTTTAGAGAAAAATTATATCGCAATCGTAACTGTATTCAATTAAAATCAAAATGATTTAGTTAATTTAGGGAATCGCTTATGTTTATCATAACTCTACCATTGGTTTGAAAACAATCCCAGTCATCAAGAAGAACGTGTAAGAAACTGGTCTATCATTTTTTTGTTACTCCTTATTACAGTGATTTTGGTAGATCGTATTTTAATAGGAACGCAGAGGGAACTATCACTTACAGATATTATTATCGTTCACTTAATGATCCAGCGTATAATATCCTTTTACAAGGAAAGCCTGCTTGATTTGGTGCTTGACCATAAATCTGGTAAATCGGTAATATGCTTTTGGACTTTACTATAGAATTTGGAATATGAGATGGTTAATTTCTGATTATTTCTAATATTAAGATTATGCTAAATCTTTACATAATCAGGGTGACATGAACATGTTACTTTGTATAGCGTTAAAAGATGCCTGCACTATGTTAGTATTCGAAAACTTTAAGTAACATTATACCCACCAATTATTTCGGTTTTTCCTAATAACGAACAAAAATTAGCTCTTCTATTAACTCGTAGGAAGATTTTAGTAGTATGTCACGTATACAGAGATCGTCCTTCCAATACATTGCTAAGGCCTGATTATCAGTGATACATAATCCGAATTGTTATGTTGAAGTCCATTTTTAGTTATTTCTGCCATCACCTTACTCTTACGAAATATGTATTCAATTATCTCTTTTTAATCGTTTGTATATTACTAGAAAAAGGGACTAACTTATGCGAATATCCGTAAGATCCTGAAAAATCTGCAATTTCAGGCATACTTACCAACCTACTAATAACTAAAATACTTGCTTGAAAATAAACCATAAAACTGCGAGTTCCAGCTAATTGAGACTTAATTAGTGAAATTAATAAACCAATATCTCTAAACCCCAATCGTATCAGTGACGTACACGACTGAATACGCAACGAGAACATTACTGCCATATCGCATATAACATTACTGTATTTGGCAGCCACCGTATTTCAACAAATTCAATTTGCATAGGAAAATGATGCCAGTAAATAATGGTTTATATCTTGATCCATCATAAAGTATGTTGAATGGAATACAGTCAATTTCTATTGTAATACAGAGTATATATAAAATTACTAGCTAACCCGGTCACGCGTTACTATGGCTCAGCTATTACATCTTGAATTAAAATGATGATAAAGTATTTGGTCTCATGCGGTAAAGTCGCCTAAGAACTTACAGGGTAAAGAACAGAAAATTAAATTAAATTCCGATAGTGATTAAAAAAGGAATTAAAAAATTAACTGAAGTTGAAAAAGAAATTCAGAATTATAACTTGGCGCCATCTATGTGATAACTATAGAAGTCGATCCTCCGGTTTTCCTGTCAATTAACTATTTTAATTTAAAGCGCCATCTGTTCGAGGTTGATAAAACTTACAATTAATAACAATAATCAACATTGTCAGTCATTTAATTTGTAATTCAAAAATATTGAGGCCATTAATCGAAATATAAATTATCCTATCTCTCAAGTTGGACCAAATTATACATAAATGCTGACGTTCATGAAGATCAGTTGAGTAGTTTTGGAGTATATCGTGGACAAACATCATGACACTAGATTTTTATAGGTTTAGATATCACATTCTTTTGAACAAATATTTAACTTACTAATATGACTATTGGAAAAGGTAACGAACACCCTGTTATATTCTTTTTTATTCTACGTTTTATATTCCTACAGCATTAAAGATATCTTCTGAGCGGAAACACGATAAGGAGGTGGTATCTTATACGCCAGTAATTCAACAATTTTATACTTCGCAGTTTTGAAATAAACGGAATCTATCCATACCGAATTTTTTATGCATTGGAATCTCTATTTGGTTTTACTTCCTCCCATGTAGTTTGTTCTATTCCTTAGTATACTGGTGTAAGCATTTATTCTCCACCGCTTGCCACGTACACAACAGATTTCCGTGCCTCGATAAAGCCATTTATCATTCCACGTCACATACATGTACAGAATAGTACAAGACAAGTACAACTGCACTGTTTATGCATGCTAATGGATGTCTGGGAGCACAGTGTTGATCGATTGCAAATTATTTGCTTTATTACATACAGGGAGTATATATTTCTGCTAGATTTTATAGTCCGGATCAAATTCTGTCACGTATTTGGATGGCTTTTGTGAGGTTCGCGCGGTTACGGACGTTATAATGTAGGATTTTGACAGCTCTTTTTGGCATTGCAATGCCCCAACTTTAGTAAGGGGTTGATACGTTAAATGGATGTATTATAATACTTGAGTAAATAGTAATTCTAGTGTTTTATTTGTATGAAAATCAAGTATATAGAAATTGGTGAATTACAATTTATTAAAATGGATTTAATACATTCAAATGATTTTATTAATCATTTTATATGAGGTTACGCGGATAAAGTCGCGGGCACAGCTAGTTATCAACATTACGAAGTTCAAGTTACATTTTTCAGACCATTCCATTTATTAACCTTCCAAACAGAATAAATATTATATGCTAATATTTTAACAAACTTATATTAAAATTTTTACCAAATTTAGATGGTCCAATTTTTACTGAAAATGTTGTTTTCTATTGCAAGCACCTTGAAACTTTACATACAAGCTATATTAGTATCGGATTACAAGCAATTAGTCAGTCGGTGGCGCGTTTGATTGAAATTATACAACGCTCGACCTATGATGTGATGAGATAACTAGATAGATAGATAACTAGTCGGTAATTGATAGACAATCTAATTAACAGGTAACTGGAATGATTAATTAATATTACCAAACCTATCATAAGGCTTATAGGTTCTTAGATTACGTTAATGTGAACATTAAGTGAAGTGAGTAATGTGAAGTAAGTGTTCATTTGGGTACTTTCTACAGTCAGCGACCGAACAAGGCGGCCAGGAAATGATCCTCGGTTGAAGAAGCTGCATTTTTATATACTTTATAATAGAGAACACCACTGTATTTGTTAGAAATGGACTCACATGTGATAAACCACTTAGGATTAAGAGAGACGATTTCAACTACCGTGGTGACGAAGCTGTACTCTCAAATGTAAAGCTTTTTTTTAGAGTTATTTATGACATCCAATCTTTTAGTAGATTATACTGCCACTGTCGAGTAGGTAATGGTATTACAAGTTTGTAGCAATTATTTCAATCTTCTAACAAGATAGTGGTCCCTCTTATTAGAACTTTGAGAAAATATAGAGTCAAAACAAGGTTATGAATAAAATATAAAATCCACTATATTACATTTCAAGATCCAGCCAAAAATTTAATAAGGCATTTGAAAATGGGTCATCATTGATTATTTACAGTCTCTGAAGGTTTTTCTATGAATAGGAAGAATCAACACCAACACGATAAAAAAAACGAGGTTTCGTTAGAGCCTATCGCAGAATACGAACTAGGAGAACTTCAGAAAGGTCATGGAAGTCACATTTCTCATTTACACACAGTACTATGACAAGTTGTTAGTTTTACTATTACATTTAGAACCCATTGAGGAATATACGGCATTTAAATTATCGTTCAACATGACAGAGAATATAATTGGCGAAACGAAGTACAATGACAGTGAAGTGCGTCAATGTAAATGTAAAGCATCCGTCGGAGCCAGTACTTATATCTGTATTAAAAGTACCTTATATCATTTTGTATACCTCTGACAACGTGTATGCAAAACTACATGATATTCGTATGAGTGATTGAAGTATGATAATGTAATGAAGAAACAAATAAAAAACTCACACTCGTATTTACAATATTAGTTAGGAAATGACTATCATCCATATCGAGGACCTTAACTTAAGTTACTCACTCAATTCTTACTACATCTAGCATTATTATATATATCGAAGCGTGTTAAAGGAAATATTTATAGAAGTACAATATCAAACCAAAATGTGCTGATCTTACCTTCTGTCTTTAAGAAGGATTTTTTCAAAGTTCTCAAAATGTTATATATTTGAGTTATTAACAAAATCCGATTAATAGTATTCAAGGTATTCAAGACATAGGTCAAAACAGTTAATAACCGTTTCCTTAATATCACAAAATGAAGTAATAAAACAAAAACCTAAAATAATCACCGACTTCTCTTGAGTAAATTAGTCTTTTTTTCTGAAAAGAAGTTTTGCTTAGTACCAGAAAAACATAAAAAGAAAAACAACTGGGACTTAAAGAGACAAGGCTAATCTAAAAAAGTACCAATTAATCTAAATACCGTAACATAAACATACTGTTGGAAAATTTTAACAATTCAATTGTCACTTGGATGCACCGAGATAACTTTGCAAATTCATGGAGTATGTACAAGTAATCCGGACTAGCCAGGCGGCGGCGGCTCGCATCCGTCACTGTCTCGTCTCGTAGCCGCGTTGCTCTACGTCACAGTTGGCATGTGAGTCATCTGTCACGTTACTATTGATTGATAACACTAGGAATCGTCCCTGACTTCGTATGTCTTAGTTAAATTTACTTGAGGAGAACGTAGCTGCCTACCAGTGCAAGAATCTTCAGAATCGTATAAATACTTCTTAAGTTTACCGCATCCAAAAGAAACTGACTGTATTCTTTATAGCAACCAGCAGCCATTTACATTTTCGTATACGTTGTACCTTTATAAATAATGACACCATATATTGTCTTCATATAACTCTAACAGTTTATGCAGCGCTGCTAAGATAACACTCAGATGCCTAGGTTATTTTCCAATTTCCCACCTATCGCTATTTTTTTGGCACGTTAAATAATATCTTTATAATATATAGTATCACCTTAACCAGTTAAGAAGTATCACCAGTTCTTCTTTATTTATATTATTTCCATCTGTCATACACACAAACACTTAAATCTCCCAGCATTATATTACTAGCTGGTATTTGCATCTCTGTTCTTATCCAAACGGTTTTATTGCTTCTTGGGAACTGTGTTTAATCTCGATTAATTATAAACTATTTGTTTATTATAATTTCGCCTTCAGTATTTAATTTCATAACTCATTTACTGAAGTTTAGATACATTTATTAAATTTCATGATTACTACTTATCCCCCATGATAAAGTCTGATAATATAAGAATATAAAATACTTTGGAAAAAACACTGTCCCTCAGTAAAAGTCCTATTTGAATCGGTTTAGCAATTTCGATTATAAGCTAAGAAAAATAATATATACTTCAACTTTATTTATAAACATAGATAAATGCATTACTATAGTAGCTAATCAGCCATGAAAGCATTAGACGTTTCTGAGGTGTTGTGAGAATTGCCAGTTTATATGACTGCAACACTGCACTTCATACCCGAACTGTGTCTTTACAGATGTAAAATATAAATGTGTATAACATGTAACATAGGTTTTGATATGAAATGAATATCAGAAAGAAAAGTAATGAAATAAAAAAAATAGCAACACCAAAGCACAAAGTGTAATTGATTGTAACGACATTTGTGTGCTGCACAAAATGGGCAGCGAACACGGGCTACGACATCGCATCCGTCAACCGGTACTCGTGGCGCGGTGCGACGCGGCCTGTCACGTCCGGCGGTTGTGTTTGTCCTCGCATCGATTTCGCATTAGCCACCTTTCGCTTTATCAGCGTTAGCGATGTTCGAATACCGGTGAGCGAAATCGATTGTTCCGATTAATCAAACATCTCGATTGATGGATCATCCGTCACGGTCGACTGCCAAACTAAGTGGAGGTTTCGACAGTACTTGATAGAATTTACTTGCACTGTAGGTGGATACAATTAAATAAAGGTAACAGTGCGCATCAATAAATTCGGATATATCGACAGCTACTTAAGAGTTAATAATTGGTAATTGTGTTCAATGTACAGCAGAAGTAAGAACCGCTGCAGTGGCAAGTTACAGCTAGGCTAGTAAGTCGTCTGTATTCAACCTGGTTGCTACCGCCATGCATATAGTGTTTGTACACGTGTTCGTGAGGCTCAAATACCGGTACACATTTGTGTCGCAGGAATTCTTATATGTATGAATAGCTAGCTTAGTTTAGCTTGAACAGCCGAACTGAGGTTCCCTTGAGCTTGTTGCCAAGCAGCGAAGTGCCTTAAGCACTCGCCTTAGTCCGGTGAAGCTGGGAAGGCCAGTCAGGCCAATAGCATAGTCAAATCGAAAAAAAACATACGTACATACAGGGTTGTAATTCTGTAGCACTACAACAAAAACAGCTTGTCAAAATACATAGTTTCGACAAAGAATTAGTACTTCGATTATTAAATTAATGCAAAAATTCGTTGTCTCGCTATTAACCATCCCTAGCTAACGTCAGCGGGTCGTGAGCGAACTTTATTCTTTGAGAGGCGATTATCAAAGTGAAGTAACTGTTTATTTCCTTTATATAGATCTTAAGTAGGTATACTTTGCATTTTATTAAACAACGATTATGGTGTTTGGAGTATTAATGATTAAATAAAATTTGAGAACGTTTTGATATATTCCGTCTAGTTTTATTTATGCTTCTTCTAAATTAAATACAAAATAATGATCCAGAAGTTATGATAAACCCTTCTAAGGTTCATGTTGCAAGTACTTGTCGCAGAAAATATTTAAAAGATGTGCGAATTAACTAGATGTAATAACTGTTTTAGAGTAATAGGCACCGTGAAACTTTAGAGCTGGAATCGAATTAATGTGGTAATATAAATCAAATATAATTTTCCTATGTTGAACAAATCAACATATTTGACCATACTTCCTGGATTTTCGAAAGGATACTGGTATATTATTTTCTATTGCACTCTTTACTAGCTATAACCCTCAGGTTAATCTTAAGTTAGGCGTTTACAGAAACATTCCGGCAGTTACGAGTCAACTCGACTAAGTTTACAGTATTACCTTCTTAGACTGCACCTAATTTAATATTAGGTGATATTGTGGTCAAATGACAAAACATATTAAATGTAAATTTAAAGAGAGATGGAACCCATGCAAAGGTCGGCTACGAGAGCATCAGATATTTCTGATGCATTTTAATAGTATTCGCGTGTCGCACACGAGACTTTCTAAGCCAATCTTCAGTAACAACTTATTAAAACTGAACTCAAGATAGCCATCCTTTTGAATTTGGTACTACATAGCCATACAATGTAGTAACAAATTAACATAGACGCCTCTATGCTATTATATAGTATATGAAAAATAAATGCTACGGAGAATACTACATCCAACGATGTTGCCAGTTTAAACAGTTGAATTTCTAAAAACAACAACAAAATATCACCGGGCGGCAAGTTTCTCTTGCGTGGAACAGCAACAAACACGTCCGGTTAGGCCGCCCGCGCTCGGGTTATGCCCGCTCTATTGTCTTGTTAGGAAACTCTGTGGCGACGTCACTTCAGATGAGTATAGGGCCACAGAAACCGAGACATCTTTAAATTATAAAAAATAAAACTGCATTTTTCAAATAACTACTTTCATATGAGACACTTTTCCATTCCGGTTTCGAGACGTGAATATGATTTTTAAAAAGTAAATTATAAAAACAAAAAGTAACTGAGGACAATATTTCATTTACTTTATAAAAGTAAACATAATCCTTAAAACTAAAACTTTTTTATAAATGACGGACGTTTTTAAATACTCTGGATGGTATATAAATGTATATTTTCAGATTAATGGTGGCTATTAAAAATAAAAATGTATCGACAAACTTGACTGTTATATTAGCCTACAAATATAGCTATTTGATATATTTTATATAATACTTTATAAACTGAATCTGAACTACAATCACACCTGATGTTAAATAACGGTATGGTCCAAGAAGTTAAACACTGGAGGAGGAGTAGCTCTGAAATGCAGAAGGTGGAGTTAATATTAATTGCTCAGTTTCAGGATACATACTACCTAAGTCTACAAATAAGAATGAGAAAGAGTCCAAGGTCGAACCTTACGGTAGTACCACTACCGGCACATACACTTCTGCCACAAAGCAGTAATGTTCACTCTACAATGTTTTGTTGTACGATCATATTGGGATTGATTATATACACCCTGAGTGTTCATTATTTACCAAGTTAGCTTTTTTGACTTGAATATCATTTGTCTTTAGTTTATAGCTTAAAAACATTTAAGAAAAAAATTGCGATGTCGTTTAACCGTGCCTTTTTCTAATATTAACCTTATTAAAATATATAAATTAAACTGTTTATTTATTTAGGTTACCAACAGAGTCAACATCACTACATGTTAATAAAATACAGTAAAATGTACAGTTCAACATTATTGCTAGATATGACCCTATTTACAGGCAACAACGACATGCATATAAAAATTATGAGAACATAATATAATTTAAATAATTAACAAGTTAAAAATTTCAATATGAAGTAATACAATGAATTATAAATGAACACAAAAAGAATTGAAGAATTATATAATATTAAAATGATAAAAATGATTCAGAAAACTGAACAAGTTCGAATTGGAAGTCATAATCGGTTTCATTGTTTAATCATTAAGAGCATATGATTTCTTAATATCCGTAATGGTTTCGAAGAAAATTTCAGTGTTACTACACTACTACTACACTCATATCAAAATTTCTACATCCCAAGAGTACATAGTAGATGGAGAATTAATAGTATGTGGTAGGTTATTCAATAAAACAAGCAAAATAAAAAATACGTTCTAAAAGTGAACAATTCCAGTGTTAAAAGAAAAGGAAAAAAGTAACATCATTTAGGCACAGTTGTTCACACAAAATTGTTTTTCTTAAATGTTTTTTAGGTTATAAACTAACGATTTGAACAATACCTAAGTCAATAAAGCCAACTTGATGAATAACGAACACCCTATTATACATAGATATAGGGTAACCACTTAGCATCAGGTGACCTGCATGCATGTTCGTTACTTCATAATATAAAAAATATATTATTGAGTCTAATGGTGACAAGATCCAGTATGCGATAAATTCGCTAGTTTTATAGCCACACTTGTACGGTTTCCAGTGGCCGAGCAAGCAAGCACCGCTATAATATCCAGGTGTACAGTAACAAGAAAACCTACGAGGAAATATGGAAGTATATTTTATTTTTTATTCATAATTATCATACCATTACCATAGAGATAAAGAGGAATGTTTTATATAATCGTGCGGTTCAAATAACTCTCTACCGTCTTGTTAATTTTCTAAATTACAAAAACTTTTACGCTCTTAGGAAATCTTAAACAAATGCCATAAAAACACGACAGTTGCGAACGAAGCCGACCTCACAACTGAGACACGCAGAATCATAACTCGTTGACATAGGCATTCACAGTTCGATCGTTCACGGTTTTCCTCTATTCTTATCGACCAGCGTATATGTTCTCGACCTCTGGTAGCTCGCCCTATTCAACATATTCCAACCGCAATATTATTGACCTACACATTTGCCCGCGGTTTTGTCCGCGTTAATGTAGACTTATCTTTCGGAAACAATACTTTTCTCGACAAATGGTACCGTATGTTATTTCCTGTACCCTTAGAACATGTAAACAAAGATTCATGATGATCGGTTAACGCGTGACAAACTCACATTTCCATTTTTAATATAAGTTAGGATTGCTCCTAAGTGCCTTAAGTGTGATGTTACATAGTCTAAATAAAAAGAATACAAGAACAATGTTTCAAAATTGAGCAGTATTTCCATAGATTAGCCAAAAAACCGACAAAATATCTCTTGAGATTTTTGATAATGATATTGTTTGAACTACTCAACTTTGTACTTAGAATATTTTTCAGCTCTCCAGGTTGGACCTGAAATATTCTAATATAAATAAGAACTAAATTCCCCGTAAAAGTGCAACCTCTCTCATAAGCGCTAGTTTTTAGACGACATAATGTAATATCCCTGGCTCATATGTAACCTGGAGTGTTCTGGAAATGGGCTCTTTGTCCTTATCACTACTTCAACATAATGCATTGCAAAAAAGCTTTACCAAAAATATTCTGCTATAGTTTCTCTCTTGTATAATTATGAGATCATTTTTTACATGACTTAAACTTTTCGTTTTTTATATATGCTTTTTATATATTATTCTATATATTAAATTCTGTAGTTCTGTTGGTACATGTATTTTTATTATATTTTATGATAGATATCTCAAACGCAACTAATATTATAAATGTGAATACGAGTATGTTTGTGTATGTTAACTATTCAATAAGTTCAAAGGGATAAATCTATTTTAACGCAGGTAAATCCGCGGGCACAAGCTAGTATGTTAAGGACACGAATATTATATTAACATGTTTGTCTATCACACTATTTTCACTTCTCAGAATCGGATTTGTATGGAAAAGGCTCGTCTATTTATGGTTATCAATCGACTCTCTATATGGCGCTGTTATATAATTTTTTTGGCAAGTTTGATAACAAAAGATGGTGGATGACGTTTAATTTTGACATTTCAAACAGACAACTTTCAGCTATTTGTTTTCATTCTCTTTGTTTACGTATTTGTTACGAGAGTGTGCTCCCTTAAATTTTCTTGTCTCGCACAAACAATTTTATCTATGTCCGGTTCTACTTATAAACATTGACTCCTGCATATACATACTTGGATTTAGATATGCCTTACGATGAATATATTCATTACAAATAAAAATGATCAAAAACTTGTATACGATTTACGCAGTACCGCTGTATGCATACATACATAGCTTCTATAAATGTACATTTATAACCAACAATGTTAGTTCGAAAGTCATATTATAGAGGCGCTGATTGGAAATAACGAGTGCGGCCTCTATTTATATAACGTACTCTGTGATCTATATATTTGGATTTAAATTAAAAATGGATTGATAGTTCTTTGTAACATTTTATACACTTGCTTATGAGCTCATAAAATCATCAAATTATTCTGGTAATCGGCTAATTATTGTAGTTCCGCCGATATATATATTTCAAGTGTATAAAATGTTACAAAGAACTATCAATCCATTTTTAATTTAAATCCAAATATATAGATCACAGAGTACGTTATATAAATAGAGGCCGCACTCGTTATTTCCAATCAGCGCCTCTATAATATGACTTTCGAACTAACATTGTTGGTTATAAATGTACATTTATAGAAGCTATGTATGTATGCATACAGCGGTACTGCGTAAATCGTATACAAGTTTTTGATCATTTTTATTTGTAATGAATATATTCATCGTAAGGCATATCTAAATCCAAGTATGTATATGCAGGAGTCAATGTTTGGTCCGATGTGAGGCAGAGCAAGCCGAGTAAGTTTTTTATAATTTATTCCGCTTTCTTTTGCTTTGTTTTTTAATTGTCATTTTTGTGTTCTAGAACAAGGTGTCAATCGTTCGTTCGAGTGTCAATCCACGTCAATCGTATAGGCGGCCGCAAGGCTGGGCTTTGTTACTTTTCGGAGTGACAAAGAGTGCACTTTTCGGTGCGCCTGTAAACCGCACTTTTCAGTGCATGAAATCGTACTTTTCAGTACGCGTCGAGTCTCCGTAAGGCGTTCAAGAAAGAAGTGTTAGGGCTTCCCCCTAGGCATTGTAGGTCCCCTGTGAGGCATTGCACATCGCCCACAGCTCCCTTTGATCCGGACTCGGGATAGTCCGTTAAATTCAGTAAGGCGCGCCCCCCTGCCCCTCTGGCAGGGAGGTTTCACATGTCCTCTCCCGCCCCACTCCCCTCCTCAGGCCCCGGTATGGCCGCTGAACAAGAGGTCAGTCTCTTAGAGACTGAGCTCATTAGCCTCCGCGGCTTCATAGCCGCTATCTGTCCTCGTCTCGTAGAAGACTACGATGCGTACGCTGCAAAGCGTCGCACCGAGCTCCCTCATTCCTCAAAGCCCGCTCCCTCGATCTATGCCAAGATCGAGGCTTCCAACAACTTCCCAATCCCAGCCGATCGCGATAGCGATGACTCCGACTCCGACTCCGGCCCCGACATGGAGCAAGACCCTCCTGCTCAGCAGGACCCCCCTGCCGAGCAAGCCCCTCAGGCTGAGCAAGCCCCTGCTGCAGACGATGGCTTCACCACCGTCACGCACCGCAAACCGCGCAAGAACAAGAAGCGCCCGAAATCACCTTCCGATCCGGAGGACAAATCGCCCTCTAAAAAGATCGCAAACGTCGATGGCGCGAAAGTGCCAAAGGCGACACCAGCGCCCTCTAGACCCAACTCGCCCGCGGCTGCGGGTTCCGCAGTTTCGGGCAAGAAGCCCCGCCCACCGCCCCCCGTTACGATCCAAGACAAAGCCTCTTGGGTTGAGATTTCTAGCCTGCTGGAAACGGCAGGTATCCCTTACACCTCCGCCGTGAATACCGCTGTAGGTATTCAGGTGAAGGTAGCCACGTCCACCGCCCATCGCAACCTCACTCGTTTCCTTCGGGACAACCAGTGGGGCTATTTCACGCACTCTCTCGAAGAGGAGCGTAAACTACGGGTTGTGATCCGTAGAGTCCCCTCAGAACTCCCGACTGACGACATCTCAGACGACCTCAAGGAACAGAAGATTCCTGTCCGCGAGGTTCATCGTATGCGCTCTCCGCGCACCAGGGCTCCATATGATATGCTTCTCGTTGTCCTCGATCGCACCCCTCAGGGGAAAGCGATTTTTAATCTTACATCCCTTTGCGGCCTCTCCGGCGTCATAGTCGAGCCGCCGCGCAAAACGTCTGTGCCCTCGCAGTGTCACAACTGCCAGGTGTACGGACACTCCGCACGAAACTGTCGCCTGAAACCCAGGTGCGTTAAGTGCCTCGGCGACCACTCCACTAGGGAGTGTCCTCGCACGAAAGACGCCTCCGACCCTCCGAGTTGTGTTCTGTGCCGCGGCGTGGGCCATACCGCGAATTATCGCGGATGTCCCCGCGCCCCGCGCACAAAGCGCCCTCGATACCCCAGGCAGGCGTCGCCGTCTAAGACGGCCGCTGCCCCCGCCCGTCCTCGACCTCCGCCTCTCATGTCTCGAGAGGCCTTCCCGAACCTGCCGGGCACGTCTCGTGCACCGGCAGCATCCGTACCCGCGACTAGTGCGCCCCCCCGCCCCTACCGGGCCCCTCAGGCCCCGTGGGCTCCTAAACCCGCGTCCCAGCACACTCCCAAACCTCCGGCGGCTAATCCTTCACAGGATGACCCCGCATACTCCTTTTCCCTATCGAGTATTGACTACACAGCTCAATTACTCATCTTCCACGAGATCTCGGAGATCTCGGCGTACGAAGAGTGCTCTCGTAATCCGCTACTAGGTGCCGTCACGGCAATCCATAGGTTTCCAGCCATCGCGGCTACTCTACAACGGCTCGCACGCGCAGCTGTTAAAAAATAAATAACTCAAATAAGATAGAGAAATCGCGTATTTACGTCTATCTTCCCCTAAAATAACCGTTCAATAATAATAATAATTGTTGTTAAGTCTATTTTTAGACTTCGGTGCCGACACCGTTAGTAAATTTAAATTCAATCTTATAAAATGCGTGTTGCGCCCACGCTTTTGTAATCAATCCCTATTAGCTCCCGCACACTTCGCGGTTCTCAATAATATCTCGAGCCTAGGTCGTCCCCGCGCGGAGCCCTCTTGATATTATTTTCGCGATACAGTGACTCACCTACATCACTTGAACAGACATATGAGATCATCTCTCTCACACACGTGCACATATATACACATGGTGGGAGGGTTTTGTTTTTTTTCCCCTCATCGAACTGAATCGAATAGTTTAAGTTCGTTTCAATCCGATATACACGTATTCATTTGTGAATCATGCAATTTCGATTGTATGGTTCACAAATGTATATATGTATGAATAGCTTAGAATAGTTAGCTAGGACAGACGTGTCTTTTTCCAGGAAACAGCCCAAGCCGAGGTGTGCGTGCACCCTTGTGTATGTTACCCAAAACCAAAATCGGCTGAGTGCCCTAAGCGCTCGGCCTTAGTAGTCCGGTGAAGCTGTAAAAACCTTGCCAGGTCAA
>MU159098.1:216345-250276 GCA_015888305.1 Antheraea pernyi | reverse complement strand
AGACCACTGTGAGAACATACAAAGGTATGTCTGTTTGTGGTGTGTTTAGACCACTGTAAGAACATACAAATGTATGGGTCTCTGTTTCTGTGTTTAGAACACTGTAAAAACATATCTGTTTGTGGTGTGTATAGACCATACAAAGGTATGGGTCTCTGTTTCTGTTTAGTGATGCTAATAATGTTTCTTTTTACAGTGATGCTAATGTTTCTGTTTAGTAATTCTAGGGTAAAGGTCATGTACCAGTGGGATATTAAAGTTGATAATGATTTATCTCATAAGCAGCGATAGAGAATCGAGTAGAGTGCTCTATCGGCCGTTTTGTGTTCGGCCGTACCAGTTGTTAGTTCGTAGTTGTGCGTTTAACACTGGCGGAGATCGGGGTCGTGAGACCGTAGTGTGTAGTCCGTGAGTGATGCACACTGGTGATCCATGTGATGGATGTGTGAGAGCAATGTGATTGCTAATTGACCAGAGAGTCGTGGTGTTAGAGGCTTTACTCGAGGGTTTCTAAAGGCTTTGCTGTTTCTATTACTGTTGAGGTGCTTGTTGTATTCTCGATTATGTTCCCTTGTTTGAAATGTTGTCGACACGTTGAAGTTAGTTTGGTCAGGAGTGACAGAGTGGAACAAATCCCTGTCGTGGATTAAATGGTACCTTTGTACGAATTAAACGCGATAAAGCGCGTAACACGATTATTGAATGATTGACGTCTGCCGCCGCACTTGCATTGTTCCAAGAAACGCCCATACTCTTATTCACGGATGCGAGTAGTCTTGGATTCGGTGCAGTACTAGTACAAGTGATTAATGGACGTCAACATGCAGTTGCTTAAGTCGTTACCATTCTTATGAGTTGGAAACACTGGCAGTGGTACGAGCTATAAAACACTTTTGCCAGTAACTGTATGGGCGAAAATTCACCGTGATAACGGACTGCAACGCATTAAAAGCTTCTGAATACAAAAAGGATCTTCTACCAAGGATTCATCGCTGGTGGGCGTTCCTGCAAAACTATGAGTTTGAGGTAGAATACCGTAAAGGTGAATGCCCCAACAGAGTTTGCAGTCAATATCATGGCTCCAAATTGAACAGTGACTGGATGAGGAACTGCGACCAATAATGGATAGCCTTAGTGACAATAACCCAATAGAAGACTGTCTTGGAATGACCCCGTCTTCTGTCCATAGCTTACTACAGTTGTTCCTAAGTCCGTTCAATGGGTCCTTTCAATGGAGTCTGATCAATTCTTTTCACACTGCGCTAAAACACCCGGGTTGGGAAAAGACATAGCAAAAGATTGGAGAAATTTATTGCTTCAACAAAATGAGTTCTACTGTTCGACAATTTGTGGATAATTGTGATATGTGCAAAAGATTAGAGAAATTTATTGGTTCAACAAAATGAGTTCTACTGTTCGACGATTTGTGGATAATTGTGTGATATGCCAAACTTCTAAAGGAAGATCTGGTGCTATTCAAGCGTGAAGTTATTCATATGGACATAACAGCGAAGCTGGGAACTTCAGATGAATAGCAGTATGTCATAGTCACAATTGACGCCTTCTCGAAGTATGTTTTGTTGTATTTCTTCAGCAACAAAAACCCACATAGTACATTGGCTGCTCTGAAACGTACTGTGCTTGGCACACCGGTCCAGATCATAGTCGATGGAGGAAGAGAATTTGTTGGTGAGTTCAAAGACCTCTTACTCAACAGGCACAACAGAAAATGCTTCATTCCAGTAAACACGACTGGCAACGCTTCAACCTACGTAAAGCCAAAATCCACCAAGATATCACCACTGTGATGAAGAAGTGGACACCGGCCAGCACACATTTGGGGGACTGCCCTGCGTGGGCGGAGGAACGGCGCGTGTTGGTAGCAGCTATTGGCGGAGATCTCTCTCTCCCGGCATTGGCCATGCTATAGTCAACGGAGAATCGTCGTGAAAGGCTATTGCCACGTTTTACGAGGACATCCTGTCGCAAAAGGAAGCAGCAGAGAGAGCTCGTGAAGGGGACGCAGTGGCGACTGCCATCCGTCGCCACGGCGCGGGATGTCGCAGGCGTGGTGGAGGCGACTTCCACCAGAGGCTGCCCTGAGGGAACCCCATGTAGGCTACGTAAGGATAGGGAGAGGTAGGATTAGGAATCCTCTGGCTTGCCTACTTACGCCGTAACGGGCGTAGGGCATGAGTAGTTAGGTAGGATCGCTAGGGTTAGGGACTACCGAAAATAATACCACGAACCATGAATTCTGATATGCCACAAAACCTCCATGGCAACAAGAGAGCCATCATTTTGTTGCAACATTGGATTAACTACTCGATAATGGAAATTAACAAACACTTTGGGTAAGAGAAATGAAATAATTCAGACAAAGAAGAAAGTACTTTTTATGTTCACAGTTGATTAACCACTACAAGAATCAACGAGGTTGGTGCAGAGCGCGCACCACCTGTCAGTATGGCCGTATCGGCGGAACTACAATAATTAGCCGATTACCAGAATAATTTGATGATTTTATGAGCTCATAAGCAATTATTTCACAATAATTGCATGATTACATTTCAATACTTAGTATAAAACTTATATACGCGCGCACATACGTCGCACCCTATAAATACGGCCGCACAGAGCGCACAGGGGACGCCGGACGCCGTGCCGGCACGGTCGCCCGGAGCACTGCTCCCAGGCGCAGAAACCGTGCCAGGCCGGCGCAGAACACCGTACAAGAGACCGCAGCGGCGAGCCTCATGGCCCCCGCCAACGACCCCCCCCCTAGAGGGAGAAAAAAGAATGTTAGAAGAGCACCACACACTGATGTACAACCGGAGGTCATGCCTGCCCACCGGGGCCGCCCAGACAACCGGCCAGAGACACCCGATCTAGCACCAGGAAGAGAGGAAATCAGGACGCCGTGGACGCGCGCCCAAGATCAACCACTGGGGTACCACCCGGGAGGGCGGTAGACCCCCACGAGAATAGACGTCCCCGCTAAAACGGGGGGAGAGTGATACCACCGCCGGAGGGGTTCTCCCTGATGCGGTCACCCCGCACGCCCAGGACATCCGAGGTGCGCGTGATGAAGCTCGAGTCAGCACAGGGGACATTCACTATCGAGCCGCCGGACAGTACGCATCTCTGTGTGACGTCATTACACTGTAAAAATGAGTAATCACCATGATTATAACACTAGTGACGTCGGCCCAGCTGACGTCACGCTTTTTAAAAATACTATTGAGGGTCGTCCTCCGTCATATATTATACTTTGATCGATAGATTGCTTGATTTCTATAGTCAAAAAATAATTCAAATACTTATTGAAGTGCAACCTTCTTTAGCAGTGTTGAGCGATTTTTGGTATAAGAAAAACTTATGGGTATGCGTTACCGATAACCTCGACATGCTCGTGGCGTATTCCCTTGCGTCAGACTAGCGACACATAGTATAGCGGCCTGTGTACACGTAATATTAATATTTTTTAATTAATCATATTTTTAATCACTTCATTAACTGTATAAGAATTATATAATTATTGCTCCGAAAGCTAATATATATGGAAACCAGATTAATGTTAATAATTTCAATTTACATATTATGAAATTTATATAATTCAGACTATAATTGATTTGAAAATTCATAAAAGAACACAGTTATTCCATTGTTTTAAGTTTCCCGTTCATTGAATGATTCAAATGTATGTCCAATGATGTAGTGTCGAAACGATTTCAGTTCTAATATATTAAAGTCGAACAGAAGGCCTTAGTTCTTTTCTTTATTAGAAAAGTAGCCTCAAGACCTAGTTCATAACATCGTATAAGCGTCAGCCAAGAGTATTTCCTGTTACATCACCGGACAGCTTCTTTCTTCATTTTCCGCTCGTACGGCCAACTTAACAAGGAAACTAATACAACATGTAAGTAAATCAATTTAAAAAAATGTATAACACAACGTAACACCATTCACTTAATCAAAATTGCATAACTACCTTAACTAATATTATAAACTAGCTGTGCCCGCAACTGTGTCCGCGTGGTACTTAGTGGAAAAAATACAGTGAGTAATAAAATCATATGAATGTATTAAATCCATTTACTTATCGACTTTTCTCTCGTACTTAAGTCGCGGCGTCATTAAAATTACAATAACTTTTGATAGAGTGAACCGATTTTAATGAAACCAAGACTAAATGTTACTCCAAGATATGCTTTATGATTTTCTCGTAAACACAGTAATTTAACAGTGATGCGTGTTCATATAAACAGATAGACAGGCAGACATTTCGAAAAATAATTGAAATGTATTTTGATATAAAAAAATTAAATGTATATAATGCAGACACCTGCATCAATTTTTTTCACAAAAATCTAATCTAAAGTACAGACATTTATAATACATCTATAATAAATCTATACATATAATAATTCTTGTTATATGTATAGATGCGAAAATGAGTTTCTTTGTTGTGTTGTGCTTAGAGTATCGTAGGTAAAAAGTATAGTCCTTTGTACTACAAACTATGTCCAAGTGAATAAATACCTATATCCGATTAACACGATCCCGATAATGTTATGTATCCGTTCATTTAATGGGAACTGACCTATTTTAAATCCATTAATTCGTACGCAACGTCAGCGAACGGTGACGGTGGATTTATGAACGAGATTTGGTCATTTATCTGTTTTAATTAAGTTTATAGTTAGGGATTAACATCTACTTAAAAATAATTAAAACGATTTCTGATTGATTATTGATATACTTTAATTTAATTTACGGACTGATGCGGTGTGGGGTCCTTGATTTGCTTATTTTTGATGATGTAGGAAATTGCGGATCTGGGTGGTGATTACATCAGTAATGTTTATATATTTAATTAGAACAGATTTAAGAATACTTAACTAAATGATACATAAGCATGGAAGGGGCGTAAAAGTACTGCTTACTTTTGCTGACTAGGGTGAGATTTTTATGTCATAACAGGCAAACGAACAAGTGGGTCACCTAATGTTAAGCGATCACCACCGTCCACAGACACTAACACAAGAAACTAAAACAACTAACACAACCAGAGTCGAAAGTGCGTTATCAGCCTGTGTTGGAGAGGGGAGATGGGCTTCCGGCGCTCTCACTGACCTAACGAAACGCAACAATGCAAGCACTATTACTTCACGTCGGTTTTCTATGACAGCGTTGTACTACCCCGGGCGAGCCGACCCATTTGTGCTGAAACTAATAATAACTTCAGAGTGGCTCCACCACCTACTGAAATTACAAAATTTCTGCTAAACAAAAGCCCGAACGGCCCCACTTGTACAACGTATGACACATCTAAGAGTCTTTCCATGGAGATGGTTTTCTAACCTTTAGGTATATGTTTTAGCGTTTATACACAATTTCCCCTGATGTTATTATGAATAACGATGTGGTCTAAGATTGTAATAAATGCGTTAAATCTGAAGGGGGGATTGGTTCTCAAGTGCTTCCACCCAACCGCACGTGTATAAATATTTAATGAAAGATTAGGTCGGTATGTAGGTGGGATTAGAAAAAACACTATCAGTGTGATTATGTTTTACTATAACTCTCCGTTCGGTGACGTTAGGCTGTATTATGTTTTTTATTATTTTTTGCCATTATTTAATACAGACAAAGTCGCGGACGTTTGTTAGTTTATAGATAAAATCGATAATTATAATAATCAGTTCATCGTAAAAATAACTTAGTTATTATACTGTTGCATAGCATAGAATAGAGAATATTATATATAATTTTTTATTAGGATTTAAAAAAAAAAGTACAAAGGTGTCTCATTATACAAAAAATACATAGCTTATTAATATTATAAAGGTGAAACGAGACGAACTCACGGGTGGCCACTAGTTTAATACAAAAATATGTACAAAAGTAATTTTAAGTATATGCCCATATATTGTTGAAATTTCATCAAAGATTTATAGCCTTTTTTTACCAAATATCAGCTACACACACTACTACACACATAATCTAAAGTTTATTAATGTCTCTGATAGAGGACTTTTCGAACGTCATGTAGTCAATGTATCATTACGCTTTAACATAGGAGTTAAGCAGGAATCTATACATATAATAACAATGTAAATCTAAAGTGTCTGTACTTTAGGTCACTGTGAAAAAAATTGTTGCAGGTGTCTTGGAATAAGTAATAAAATACATTTGAATCATTTAAAAAAATGTCTGTCTGTCTATCAGTCTGTTTGTTTGAACACGCATCACTGTTAAAGGACTGCGTTAACGAGAAAATCTTAGCAAGAAAAGCATTAAGCATTTCCTCGAGTACCATTTAGTCTTGGTTTCATTAAAACTCGTTGTCTCTATCAAAAGTCATTGTAATTTTAATGACGACACGACTTAAATACGAGTGAAATGTATATTCTTAATGATAGATTTATAGGTTTAAAAAGTAAACTCAATCTGATTTAACGAGATATAATTCAAAGAACATTTAGTGGGTACAATCCAATGACGCGGTAAAATACGGAAGGGCAAATACAAAATGGACATTGACAATAGTGACATTAATGACAGTACATTATTAGAGACCCAGTTCTATAATATTAGCAGAGTATGTTACAAACGATCATTATTGGTGACCTACTTTATTTATAGCATTGTGTTTACATATATAGCTCTAACACTTATTATAATCAAATTAATATAAGACTTAATATATTTAAATGATTTTATTCGTTACTGTTTTTTTTCATTAAGTTCCTGGCAGAAGGAGTCGCGGGCACATCTAGTAATAAAATAGATGTGTGATTATGGGTCTTTATGCATCTGTATTTCTGCATCGCTACCGTGCTACTTATAAATAAAAATTGTATATCATCTTACAAACTCTAAAATAGTCTCTAACGTTGGATACCTAACCGTTAAATGGAGAGTATTACCCGCAAAAAGCGTCCGGATATTACATACGAAGTTTCGAAACTCTTACGAACTTTTACCATACACTTGTTTACCATTATACGTTGCTATAATCGTTAAATGAAACTACCCAACACTAACCGGGTATCGTGGACCGTTACAGATTATAGCCGAGTGTACTTAGCCCCGTTTTTAAAGAGAAATATCAATATTTTTAGATTATCTTCAAATCCTTAACAGGAGATATTCGAAAGGATTTTCCTTGATATTTTTCTGTTTACAGTTTTCTCAAAGCTTAACATTTAACTTGAGACTTAAATAGGACAAGTCTTTTATCGAGGATCGTTTGTGATTGTGATCTTAGTATAAGACTGATTTTTGCAATAGATATTCTTATATACAGGGATATAATTGTTCTATAAATTTATACATATTATAGTGAACGTTAATTTGCATTTCCATCTGAGATTGATTGGCCGCTACCACGTGTCACTGCAAAAAAACGTTTCATTTTATTTGCGCGATTTGTACCTAAAAAGTTAGATATGAAAATAGTAATGGAACCTATCGTCGGTTGACACTTTCGGTATGTACCACATAATCGATAACACGTGTTTCGCTTCATCACGGAGTATCTTCAGATCGATGTTGACTCTTCCGACGCGATCGGGTGAGTGAAGCGGTGCTTTTTACATCTTTATTTATTCTTTTTAATTATATTTAATTGTGCTTTGTTGTTTTAGCCACTAATTTTTCATTCTTTTTATTATTAGTATCACATTTAACTTTTTCAAGTACACGTTTCGCAAATAATATCAAACACTTTGTTGCAATGAAACATGGTAGTGGCGAATCAATTCCAGGCGAAAGTGCAAAGTAACATCCTCTATCAAATGTAACAACAGATTTCGGCAAAGCAACGCCTTTTTCAATCAAATAACACAATTATATTATAATAGAGGTGGAAGATGAAGATATTTTTAGTATTTATAATAAGCCAAAAATGGCTGTGAACGTATTAAACTAAACAGAAATCATAATGGAAACAAATTGATTAAAGAACATATAATTATATATGTTTAATAAAAGAAACAGAATAGAAATTTAAATAATATTATTCCCTAAAACTTATTCCAATATTACGCGTAAGTTGCTCCAGTCGTGGCCCTTGAGTAAAGTTGTTCGACTGACGCCATCTTGCCGGTTGTAGGTGAATGTCATTAATGATTTTAAATTAGATGAGGTTTTCTATATTTTTCTATGTAAATCGTTCTATATAAACCAAAACATCGTTAAGAAACTTGAACCTGAGTAATATTCTTTTAACGTCACCGTTTGAAAAATATATAATAGTACAATGGATTTACGCCATAAGACCGGCATAGTGATTATCTCCGTACCTTCCTTCAAGGAAAGAGCTTCCAGCTGTGGGGATTTGACAGACTGACTTTGTTGTTATTTATATCGATATAAGTATTACTATTATAAATACTTAAGTTTAAGTATATGTATGTAAGTAATTAGAATTGCCTTGATCCATTTTGCACTTTGATTGTTTCTTTATCGTTACGATCAAAATAATAGTCTTTACCTTTCAAGTATTAAGGATTTTTATTAAAGTAAATATAATCAGCTGAAATTCAAGAGGATGGTATATAAAACTGTTATAAGACCAATCATGCTGTATGCATTTGAGTGCTGGGCTACGAAAAAGACAGATGAGAGGAAACTATATGCGAATGTTAAGATGTATGTGTGGTGTAATTAGAATGGGTATATTAGAGGAATTTTGAAAATAGCACCACTGACAGCGAAATAGGTTAGCATGGCATGTAAATAAAAAAGTTTTAAGTATAATGGTCGACGGATATAGGAGTAAAGGAAGACCTAAAAAGGTTTGGATGGATTGTGTGAAAAATCATATTGTATAAAAGGTGTAAATATTGAGATAACACAAGTGGATGAAAACATTACTTAGGTAGGATAGGGGTAAGAAAATGATGATGATATCTATTATACAGGATGTTGTACTTGTGAAATCGTTTTTAAATCTCTTTACATTTATCAATATGAAACTAATACGTTAATGTCAGTTGTGTTGTAGTTAACACATCATTGAACTCGAAACGGTAAAGTTTGCGCGAAAAGCATCGATTGTGCGCCCGCCCGTGTGAACTAATGTCGAGCAATAACTTTCGTTAGAAGCGCTTTGTTGTTCACTGCCAACTGTTTTATTGGACTGTTACATTTTATTGTAACTCGATTTATTATTGTTTTAGCGTTGTAAAATGTGTTCGGGCTTGAACGTAACAAAGAATAATTGAAAAATACGAGTATAGAAAGAAGATCTTGTATTTATAAAACACGTTATAGTATAAACATATATAATGTTACATATTTATTTCAACTGCAAATATTATTGATACATTATTCAATCCACAGATATGTATTATAGTAATATATGTGGAAGAAATAATACCTATTATAATGTAGCATTCAAGCGGTCTCGAAATGTGACCAACATATCACTATTCGTTTCATACAACCCACGTATTAACTCTGATCGGATTCTTAACATCACATTGGTAAGGGGTACGATGAATATCTCGTCTGGATTTATGGTTTTCATTATTAAAAGGATCGGGAAGTTCTATCAAAAATAGATATCGGATAGTTTGTGATCTTATCTATCGTGTGTAGACGTAGGAATATTCTCGGTATTAATAGCTGTGCTATAGTTAATATGGTGTTTATTTATGACCTTTCTTTTGAAATGAATATGGAAGAGCTTAGAAATTCTGATTCGTAAACTTTTTGTGCGACAAAAGGTGATGTGGCTAAACACTGTGTCGGGTAGAGTGTTAAAAAACACCGGTTCTCGTTCGATCATTGTAGTTAGGCAATGTCGGGTGCAGTCATTACTCGGATGGGTGACACCGCATGAAGCCGGCATTTTATTTTATTTTTTAAATTAAAATGTTTCTATTTTATTTTAAATTAAAATAATACAAAAGTTATACTTTTATCGTAGGTATTTAAGATATATCCTTTTTTTATTTTTCAAGGTAAAATTTTTACATTATATCTTATGTGAATTCTTGAAGTGTATATGTGCATTAATATATACTCGTAATTATTAGTTGCAACATAGTAATTTAAAACTTACTTCTTCATGATATTCATATCAATTTAATGGTCATTCTATTTTATCTTAACTCTGTATAAATTCGTTTTTTTAACAATAGTTCGAAATTATACAAATAGTAATAGTCTTATCATTCATATCATATAAATAGTGAAAATCATCTTATGGTGAATTCGATCAATGCGTTACATTTTGATATCAGCCAATGTGTATCTCACTATCGAATGTCTGCCTTGTAAGTTTGTAGGCAAGTTTATAAACTATTGGGAGATCTTCACCTCCAGACAACTCACTGTCTTGGTCTATACTTACCATCGAGTTAAGCGCAGGCATCTTGCCAAATTGGTTAAACAATAAAATGTACCTATGCCATTTCATGTTTATCGGTAACATATTTTGTTCCTAACATTCTAATGGTTTAATTTTGTAGATCTATATATAATACTAGTTGACCCGTACCCACTTCGTTGTAGGTAATAGGAATTATCAAGCTACAACTTTTTTCTAGAACTCAGTCATATATCTCTCATCGTTAAGGCAGCGTTCGTAAGAGACGTTTTACCATTTTTTCTCGGACTCCCCAGATATTACCCCCTACAACCTCACAAACTATACCTCTTTGTGATATTAGTATAGATAATATAATTAGTTAATAGCTTCTGTCCGTACGAACGCGTGGAATGGTTATTTTGCGCTAAAACGCAGCCGAAGCTCTGAAATGGAATAAATACCCCGATTTTGCAATATCCTTCATTGCTTCTTCGTTCCTATGGGTCTTAGCGTGATGATATATAGCCCATAACCTGATAAATGAGCTATATAACACTGAAATAATTTTCCAAATTGGACCAGTAGTTCTTGAGATTACCCCTTACAACATCACAACGTCACAAACTCACAAACTTTACACCT
Organism: Antheraea pernyi; assembly: GCA_015888305.1. Lineage (NCBI taxonomy): Eukaryota > Metazoa > Arthropoda > Insecta > Lepidoptera > Saturniidae > Antheraea > Antheraea pernyi. The sequence goes on along the minus strand of MU159098.1, from coordinate 239,310 downwards.
TTATAATACTAGTATAAATAATAGCATTACAAAATAAATATTTGAGTACTTGCATTTCAAAATCAGCTAAATCCAATTTTAATTATTCATATATCACGTTTAATAACTATCACTATCGCTATATAATATAAAACAAAGTTCTCTGGCACGTCTAGCTGTCTGTCTGTTTGCGATAAACTCAAAAACTACTTAACGAATTTTCTTGAGGTTTTCACCAGTAGATAAAGTGATTCATGACGAAGGTTTAGATATATAATTTGTCTAGTTTTTTTTTTTTTCAGGGCAGGACAACGTCCGTCGGACCCGCTAGTTTATATACACCGAGAATGAAGATCAAATTTAACCATTGTAAAAAGGTTTTTAGTTTTTATTGCTCTTCATATTTAACATTCAATATTAGGAAGGGTTAAAACGGATTTCATTCATTTTGAAATATAGCGACAATAAAAAGACACATTTACCTATATGTAGTCTTCACTGAATTGAACATAATTGAAAAAATTATGAAATTAGATATAACTGTTCTTAGATGACGATAACTGCAGTGCAGTTCCAAGAATATTTCAAAGAGAATGATGGAAGATCATTGTACTTGAGCTTAATATTACAAAAGCTAATATATACTTGACTTCATTTCGATTAATGGTATCATCATTATATCAGCCAGCAAGACCTACTGTAGGGAGATCGGCCTCTTCCCGAAGGAAGGTATGTTCATATAGCCCACGACATATTGGCGATTTCAAACTCCGATAAATCCACACTTCTATATTTCTCCACACTCGGTGGTACTACAGGAATACTTCTGAGGTTCAGGTTTCCTCATGATGATATAACTCACTCAGCTGATAGCGTTGCCAATGAAAAGTCAAAAATAAGTCAGTGGTACATGTCAGAATTCTAACGTGTGGACATAAAATTAACACTCATCTGGTCAAACCACTCGATCATCATGACTTATTCTGTGAAGTGGTCGATAGAAGAAAGAAAAAAGTTTTTATTGAAGTTATACTTGTTTTGGCGCGTTAGGGAAAAATGACGAGAATAAATTTTTACAATGCGCGCGCACACCGCCACCAGAAACCAACACCCTGAAATTATTACGATGCGCGCGCGCACCGTCACGGAGTACCGACACCATGAAGTTAACTATAGTCAACATTTTGTCTCTTCGTACTAATGGTTTGTATTTCTTTGTATTAAAACTTACAATGTATAACATACCTTTTTTCTACTGTTAGTGTCGTTTTTTCCACAAACGTAGAATAAGGCGAAAGGTAAAAATTTTGAAAAGATTTTTATCTTGTTACGCCAAAGAAGTATAACTTCTAACGCGTGTACATAAGACCACACACTTTTTATTTTTTTGGAAAGTATCGCGACCACAAGATGTATAAAGCAAACATACATATAGTACAACTGAGTGATACTATAGCTCTGATTTCAATATGACTTACGGACTTATTTACGGACGAAAGTAAATTAGATAAGGTAATGGACTTACTATGTTCAAATGATTTTATTAGTCACTTTTTTTACATTAGATTCCACGCGAGCGGAGTCGCGGACACGGCTAGTAAATAATAAAAACATTAATTAAATATATAACTATGCAATAATGCAACAGGTGAGCAACAAATGAAACAAAAATACCACAAAGTCAGAGTAAATCGAAGATACGTTATAAGGATGGATTCCTTTTTTTTCGCACTGACTACGCTATTGACCAAACAAGGTCTTAACAGCTTCACCGGACTACTAAAGTGAGCTTTTAAAGCACTCAGCCGATTTTATTTTGACAACTAGCTCAAGGGTGCACGGCCCACTTCAGCTTGGGCTGTTGCCTGATACATGCAATTCGCGACCTATCTCAGCTAAGCTAACTATTCATACATATATGAGTTATTAAAACATATATGTGTACCAAGCATAGATATCTCAATAACTCTTATATATATTTCGTATCGGATAATCGGATGGATTCCTCTGTTATCTTTATAGATATATTCTTGTACGAGTACTCCGACTACATCGCAAAGTAATATTGTTATTTATTTAATCTCACAGTTAATCCACCCATTGAAATTTGATTAAACCGAACAGTTCTATAAAGTTTCATGCGTCGTATTGGCTACTTTTATTGCCCTGGGAGCGGCCTGGCCTTATCTAGAGCTCGCATGCACGATTCCGGTCGTTTCAGACTGAACTCAGATTTGATGGCCGATATAATGGCGTATCGTAAACTGGTCTATAATAATACTTATAACCTAGAACATGGTTTAAGAATTACATTAGCTTGTATATGTACAAAACTGTTATTGTCTATAGGATCTTTAAGCAACATGATCGCCACTATTACTTTCTACACTCTTTTAATATAAATCGTTGATATGAATATCTAGTTTATTTTAAAGATTTGTAAAATTGTCGAAATGTAAAAATATTTAATACTTATCACACAAAAAAAAACAATTGCAGTAAAGGTATGATAAATATTTAGGACAAAAGTAAACTATCTAGACATATTATAAGAATGTATATCTTACGTGTCTGTACATTTTAAACTTTTATGAAAAAAAATAGTTGCACGTGCCTAGGAATAAGTAATAAAATACATTTAAATCATTTTTAAAAACGTCTGTCTATCTGTTTGTTTGTACACGTATCACTTCAAAAGTACTGCGTTCACGATAAAATTTCGCTAAGTGAAGCATACTTTCGAGTAATATTTAGTCTTTTTTCATTAAATCTATTCGGTTCGGTTCACTCTATTGAAAGTTATTGTAAATGTAATACCGAAACGACGTAAGTACAAGAGAAAAGTAGATGGACTTAATACATTTAGATGATTTTATTAATAACTCTTTTTTTTAACAAGGTTCCACGCGGACGACGTCGTGGGCACAGCTAATATATAATAAGAGATCTTGGCATCTCAAGTACCATCATAAGCTTCTGCTTGAAGAGAATATAATAAGTGGTCGTAAGCCCTTGCGAAATTTTGCAAATCAGGACAAAACACACGCTAAATCACGTCCAGATAAGTGATGCTTGCATCAGCAGGAGTTCCCTAAATTTACACTTGTAACGGAAGCCCTAAATAATGATCCATGAAATTCCTGCTACTTCATCTCTTCTTCCCAGCCTCTCTGTATATCAAATGTCATTTTGATCGGTTCAAATGTTTTATGGTAAAAGTATTACAACAATAGTGCGAAACCTCATTGCTATGTCCTATGGTCTTGATAATTATTGTTTTACTTTTTTCCCAAAAAGCGTCGCAAAATACAAGAAAAGTATATTTTTTAACTGCTTCTGCAAAATAACTGCACGGTGCCTGATGGAAAGTACAGTACAGTCCATAAATAACGGCGACTGCCGGTATTAGATAGCAAAGACAGTCATCACTCCGACCTGCAAAAGTTCCTCTTTAAGCCTCGTTTGAAGGATCTCATGTCATAAGAGCAATACATACACTCTTTTCATACAATACTGTATTTTCATATCATACGAGGTAATTTCCACAAGCTTCGTTAGAAATAAAAAAAAAAGTCAATCGAATCCAAAAACTAAGTAGCCTACAACAACTGACGACAAATTCTGTACTGAATGGTCAAGATTCTACGCTGATATAATATTCAGTAGTAGACGACTGACCCTCAAAGAAACCGTATTTCAATTATACACATAGATTATGCAAACAGCTATAATAAATTAAAAACATATTGGCAGACCTATCTATCAAACTTCGGAGCTTCGTCAGATTTACTCTCGTGTAAATAATTTTGTCTACAAATATTTTATGCGAGGATCATATAAAAATAAAAATCTAAAAAATTGGTCTGACAACTTCAAATTATTTATTTTTATTAACTTTTTTGGCAATCAACCACTTAGATTATTACTGCCATTGTCGAGTATGTAATAATATTACCAGTGTTTTGTGATAATTTCAATGTTCCAACGAAATGGTGGTTCTCTTGTTAGAACTTTCCAGGGTGTTTTTACGGCATCTCAGAATCCACGCTCCGCGGTATTCTTTTCCATTCACCTTACTTATGGAAAATAACTGAACTGTATTACGTAACATACCACCAATATTACAAAATATAGAATCAACTTTTTGTTTTTATGTAATAGGTGGCAAACGAATAGGTGGGTCACCTGATGTTAAGTGATCACCACCGTCCATGGACACCGAGAACACCAGAGGAGTCGCAAGTGCGTTTGCCACCCTTTGGGGGGAAGGGTTAGGGGAGAGAGTGGGAGTGGAGCGAGGAGAGGGGAGGGGAGGTGAGCCTCCGGCGCTCTCACTGACCGAACGAAACGCAACAATGCAAGCACTGTTACTTCACGTCGGCCTTCTATGAGAGGGTGGTAGTACCCCGGACGAGCCGACCCATTCATGCTGAAACCAGTAATAGTTTCAGCGTGGCTCTACCACCATTAATAGAGTCAAATAATACAAGATTATGAGTAAAATATAACATCCACTACATAATAAACTAAGGCCCCGGCAAAAACAATTAATGTATATATTATATGCCTTAGCATAAAGTTGTCCAAATGAAAACAGGCTAGTCCAGTCCATTCATTAGGAACTATCGGGCCCGCAACTAAATCCGTTAGAATATCGAGTTTGATTCCGTGTTTAAAGTCGAATAGGCCGGAAATCGATTGCTTTGGAAGCTTTGCGTTAGAATTGTAGGCGTATGACAACGATATAGCATCAGACTGGATGTGGCAAGCACATTTTTCATTGTAGAACACTAATTACATACATATAAAGAAAAAAAAATATAGTGGCAAGTTACGTTAGTGTATTCAAATGTAACGCAACAACCATAAGTCATATGTAACGCCTGTAATAATGGTATGCTGAGTCAATTGATATTTTTTCATGAATGGTAACAGGATATTAGTAACTGATTTGAGCTATCGAGAACTTTACGAGCTAGCTGGCATGTTGACGACCGTCATCAGTGGTGCCTCATTATTATGCTTTTATAAAAATATTTGTAGACATAAATTAAACATTTTTTTAGGTCCTTATACCCTTGGTGTTTGACCATAATTACAATCGAGGTTATGGCCATGTGGCTCAAGATAATAACGCACTACACTTAGAAGAACTGGCATTCAGATGCACCTACCAAAATATATATTAAGGTTCTTGGTGTCAGTTTTACAGTATAAGGGTCGTAGTCGTAAATGGTTATTAGAAATTGCTCTAACATCCTTATATGATAAATATTCTCATCGAGAATTCCATAACGATGTGATCGTAGCACATCATCGTAGGTTATCGCCACATTGGCCTGTATAAGATCCACTGTAGGCCTTTTCCCGAAGGAAGATACTGGCATAATCACCACGCTAGTACATACATTTGCCTTCACCTTCAGCCGATGATGTTACCAATTTAAATTAGTACTTGTATACGAATACTGGTTAAATTCGTTGATACATACCGGGTTTAGAACCTGCAGACATCGTTTCGACTACAGTGTTGATGGGAAATGGAACGATTTAGTGGGAGTCGTTTAAGGTTTTTTTGCGTGGTTCGGGTTCGATAGTGTTGAATGACGTGATCTAGTTTAGTGGACCAAGATCTTTTTTCTGTTAGGTGACTAGTATATATTAAATTAAATTGTTATCGTTTATTCCAGGCACATCTAGTGTTCACGTTCGTTGGTCGGTCCGTCGAAACGGATATAACGCGCTTAATAGATTCGCTTCGGCTCACAAGTGCGCTGACAACTGGGTAATCTATTTATGATGAAAACTCAGCCTGTACGTTCCGCACATACACATGGGACTCTTAACTACGTGAATACAGACTTTATGTGTATTATGCAAGTGTTCTGTGAGTCGGTGAATGCTGCGGGTCTTATAAAACAGTCTGGCTAGCTACCAACTTCAACTTGAAAATCTGTCGTCCAGCACTTGTCGGTGAGTTGCGGCAGCTGCACTTAAGAGACAGTCTACGTCTGGATTTAGCGTGTTTACAATTTTGTACCATATTCTCATTTAACGTAAGATTGACGTCAAATGATAACATTTTAAAAATATTAAACAAAAGTTTTAATTTACTGAAAAATTTTAACCCTATACGACATTCGTGGCTGCCTAAATCACAACATCCATACACTATTTGCCCTTTCATCAAATGTCACAAATCTACGATTTCACAAGTTTCATTTTATAAGATTTTTTACAAGTTCTTGTGAATTGCGTTTATGAAAAATATGTGTCTAAAAACTCACGACTTACAAGATACAAAGACATTCCATACAAATTTATGTGAACTTGTATTCCGGTAACGCATCTGTGATTCTCCTCGTATCGCAGGTGTCCATGGTCGGCGGATATTACTTACCATCAGGTGATCCGCACGATCGTTGCCACAGTTGGTATATAAAAAAAATGCAAGGCTTTATTTTTGCTAAATTAAAAATGAATTTTTTATCATATTATGTGTCGATAAAATAGAAATTTCTGTACAATAACTAGTCAAGATTAAGTTTAATTTTTTTTTGTTACATCAAAAAAAAAAAGTATGGCTTTACATGCAAAGAGAGTACTTTAACTTTTTCGTAACACGTTACAAGCTACAATGGCTTTTATGATAAACAAAACCAGAAATACAAGTATGATAACGCACTTGTATTACGATATAAAAATATATAGAACTGAAGACAATGGGACACTGCTTCTTTTGTTAGTCTCAAGGATTGAAGTATTTTTAAATATACCAAATTTGTTTTGTGTATGGAGAGAGTGTTGCTATGTACGATTTTACATATATGATTGAACATAGAATTCACCGATTAATCCATGCTTACGTCGGTTTCGAAATTCTTCGATATATCAAACATATAAAACTATAGCGATGCCAACTTACAAAATAAGCTCCGAAAATATACGAACGAGTACTCACCTGAAACAAAGAGAACGTAAATTAATAAAACGAGACATATTTGAGTTACGAAGGATTTATGTGTTTAACAGCGTTCCGTATATGTTTATGTTTGTTCTCATAATGTCATCAGAAATATAGTGAATAACATATACTACGGTCAAGGAGACGGATATTACATAAAATAATATGTAATGCCAACGTAAAAAAGATATCTGTTATATATGCTAACTCGGTAGACACTGGGGTTATTTGATTTTACTAAGCTTACTATGAGATAGATCATGTTCGGTGTTCTATCCAATAAAGGAGAATTGTGACAAAAATCGGATACTATTTCCTAATGTACGCTTACAAAAGGTATTTTATTTTACTATACTAGCGGGCCCAGAGGACGCTTTCCCGTCCTAATAATAAAAAAATAATTGACAAATTATATACGTAAAACTTCCTCATGAATCGCTTTATCTCCTGGTGAAAACCGTATGAATATCCGTTCAGTAGTTTTTGAGTTTACCGCGAACAGATAGACAGACGTGGCAGCGGACTTTGTTTTATTAATTTTTCAAGTTCGTGAATGTCCTTTCATATAAAAAGAACTTTTTTTATGTTGTTCTAATTTACCAAAAACAAAATCCACTGTTATAACTTACTATCAAGTTATTGCTCAATCAGCCAGTGACATCGGGTCCTTTAAATTTCCTCAATAAATATACAGTAACATACAAAAATAGCTTTTCTAATGTGACTCTAATATTCCAGAAAAGAGCACATTTAGCGTAAATAAAATTAAAATGATATCAAAATCAGTATACTATTTTATTAGTAAGAAATCTCATTATCGAGCGCTTTATTCAAAACAAACTTGTGAACAAAACAAATATGTTCTCTATTTTCAAGCAAATTTGTATGGAATACAGCCCGCTTTCGGTACAATATAATCATTTTAGCCGAAAAGCAGTTGAAACAACGCGTCCGAGCAAAGAATAGCGCACCGCGGCTTGTTTGAATCGAATCACGTTCCGTGGAATGGAATTGCATTAGTTAATGCACCGTCCCACTATGATATTAAGGATGTAAAAACAGTACTGAATGGGACAGTATGACAGGTGGAACAGTACTGAATCTTTTCTCATACCATTTGTCCATCATATAACAAAATATTATATCGTAAAGACAGTAGTATTCAAAACTTATATATTATCTAGCTGACCCGGTCACGAGTTGCTGTGACTATGTTACAAGAAATATAATTTCTAAATTAATACATGGCTTATCTATGAGATATCTATAACAGTCGGTCCTAGAGCTTTCTGTTAACAAACTAATTTAAAGCGCCCATGTATTCGAAATTGATGAAACTTATAATTGATAACAATAATCAATATTGCCTCTCATTTAATTTCTAATTAAAAATATTGGGGACATCTGTCTGCTTATTTGTCTGTTTGTTTAAACTCGCCTTACTGCTAAAGTACTGCGTTCACAATAAAACCTTACTAAGAAAAGCATAAAGTACATCCTCGAGTAATATTTAGTCTTAATGTCATTAAAATCGGTCCACTCTATCAAAAGTTATTGTAATTTTAATGACGATGCGACTTCAGTACGAGAGAAAAGTGGATAAGTCATTAATTTTTTACATTAGGTTCCACGCCGACGGAGTCGTAATAGTCGTGTAGAGTTGTAATTTTTTCTCAACCTCAAAAAGACAAGACCATATTTGTAGTTTACGTTTTCTGGCGATATTTTACTGACAACCATTAGTTATTACTGGCCCCAATAGAAATTATAAATGCATGCGAATTCTGAAAATGTCTTTAGTACACGTCGGTTTTCGAACCTGCGGATATTGAATTAATAATTTACCTATCAAAACACTCAATCACCATGACTTGTGAGGCTAAAATGGCAATTAATTTTAATGCACATTTTATTCGTAAGATTTCTGTTTATATATTTGGATTATAGCTTCTTCAGTTGCTACTAAACGATGATGGTTCAGTAGTTAGCGTTTTGGAAACCGCGACAATCGATATAGGTTCGAATCTATACGAACCCAGAGCTCTTGGAGAAGAAAATCATCGGGATGAAATACCTCTCCTCTTTTAATTGTGATGATGGTAGGGATTTTTCTAAGTCCGCTGGGCTAACTACCATCGTCAAGTTCAATATCTATCACTAAATACACCTACTCGTATGTGTTCTAGAAGGTCTACTTGAGAGCCAGTGCTTCTATAGGTTTGGTATAAATACCTGCTTTGACCACTTCGTCATTTAGCATCAGGTGTGACTGTAATCAAACAGTAATATCTTCTAAAGTATTAAAAATATGAAATGTAACGTAATGGAAGTATAACAAACAAATTTAATAACAAGCTTTGAAAATTAAATAAACGATAAGTGTTATGGTGGCTTCAAAAAAGAGTGTATTGATTTTTCTCCTTGATTTCTAATAATTTCAAGTAAAAGTACTTTACACGCATTTATAGTATAATATCTACTATGTTGTTCGTTCAATGAAATGTTAATTAAATAGTTTCGTTTTAACTGTAAGCACTTTTCTGTTTCCCTCACATATATGCTTGTAAATTCCATTTTTTTCTAATATATAAATAATAGTTAAAAATGGGAAACACAGTGAACAACTTCAACATTATACAAATATTATAATAACCTAAGATTTGTGTACGGAAAAAGTTTATTCAGTATTTTCATCAATAAGTTAATTAGGTGTGTATTTGTATGTATGTATGTATTTATATTTCAAAAATTATATATAACAAAGAGCTCGTTTACGTCTGTCTATTTGTATTTCTGAAGTACATAACAGATTTTGTTATAGTTTTTGTTATCATTTAGAGAGCTTCTGCCGAAAGGTATATATAGGTTGTATAAAATACATGCATATTAAATGAAGTTAGAAAAAAGTTGATGTATTTAAATCGAATCGTAAAAAATATATGTGAAACGCATAAGCTAAAGCTGGCTAAATCTTACTAGATACATCAACATCGTCAACGGAATTGTATGATTCCTAATGGTATAATTATAACTATCTCTTAAAAATATTTCATAGCAACCATTTTTATTCTTTACATATCGGTGAAAAATAATGGATTATTTTTGAAGCTTATTCCACTAATATAGTATTAGTCCATATTCAATCAAATATGTTAGTTATCTTCGAAATGTAATAAAGATTGCCGCTTACAGCATCCTATTTTAATAAATATCTTAAAAGAAAATTATGACATATACCAGATGACTTTTTAAACTTTAACACCCTTCTATCCTTTGGAAGTTCATGGTCACAATTAACATATGAAATAATAATATCAAAACAAATACTAATAAACGACGAAGATAACCTTAAGTTAAAGTTTGTTCTAAAACTTTTAAAAGTATAGGAACGATACTTATAAACGTTAAAAATCACGTCTAGGTTCAATGAACAACATTAAAGGGGCGTTTTTCAAGGTTACTCGTTACATAACTGCTTATAGTCGGAATGCCGCACAGTCGAACAAAGGGAAGCGGGGCCGGGGTTGAGGTGCGGGATGCGGACGGGACTGCGCGGAACGATGTGATTTGCTTATTATTTATAAATATTACACCAGTTCGTTTTTGCGTATGACCTGATTTTTTTTGTTTTGTTTTTCTTGAGATAATTAGGTAAAATATGAGGTACCTATTTTTTAATTTATTTAGAACCAGAAACGACTACTCAGCTATCCCTGAAAATATTGCTGCTGTTTAACAAGTCAGCCTGTATAAATTGTACATTTACTAACATAATACATGTGACTCCAGGACGGGGTGCTAGTTTTTGATATAAAAATCATTTATTTATTTTATTTTTGGCCACCAGTCTTCTAGCAGTTTATTACTGCTATTGCCGATATTATATATATTATAATTATATTACAAGTTCCGTACGATCGTTTCGTTGAACTAACAAGGTGGTGGTCGTCTTGTTAGAACTTTCCAGGGAGTTTTTGTGGCAAGGTAGAATCTTTGTTTCGTGTTATTACTCCCCAACTAATTCACTTGTGCACAATAAACAGACTATATTACGTTAAAGCACCCCAATATAGAAAGCCACTACATGACATTCCAAGATCCCGTTATAAATTCATATAAAACGTATCATGTATGTTTGGTTAAATTTGTTTCCGTTAATATAATGACTACCTCGATGGAATTCCGCTTAGAAATGTAATTACCCAAGAAGTAAGCCACATCTAGCTACACTAAATCTATGAACTATATTAGCTTTGTGCCGAATAATGTTCCGTTTCGGTCTAAAATGTTCGCATTCCGCGTAATTGGGATTTAGTGCCGTGCGTTTGATACGCGATAAACTTATCGGCTGTAGGCGAAGCCGACCGATAGAATTACTGTTAGCAAACCGGATAAATGAGCCGAAATATATTTGTGTAAATATTATTTCGACCGCGATGTTTGTTTATACACATTCACGTAATGAAAAAAATATTACATCCTCTTTGCAAAATGATTCTTGAACATGTCGGTAATTTGTGAATATACTTATGTTAATTTGGACCGCTATTAAAGTTACTGGAATCTCTCGTCAAATATCTATTAGGGTTGTTCAAAAGCTATGTTATATAGTGCCAAGCGGGCCCGACGGACTTCCTGCCTTGATAATAAAAGAAATCTTAAAAGTCAACCGGTCCTACTAGGTCCAATTGTGAATTTAAACCATTCTTGAATCAACCTGAACTCGCACAATTTTTTTATCAAAATCTGTCCAGCCGTTTAGAAGGAGTTCAGTCACACACACGGATATAAGAATTATGTATACAATGAATTGTATTACTTAATGTCAGATTTAATTGAAAGGTATAAAATAAATAATTCAATCCTAAGGATAATAATAAAACATGTAATTAAAAACTTGTGCTTATGTCGCTTAATTTCCTATGATATAGTATCAGGTATCATTTAAGACGTGCAGAGCAAGGTAAAGAAATTTATCTGGCAGGAAAGTTAATTGTGCTCTGATCGCCCTCTAGGTATGAGTATCTTATTTACCCGATGGGTTTGGTTTGGAATCTGAATGTCTGATGTCGTGTACGGAACACTTATTGATCTCAGTCTAGTTCCTTGGGTATGTTAAATCTTACATGAATAATATATCGATCAAATATTAAAAATCATCTACATCGCAGCGTATTTAAAATAATTAAGGGAATACACAGCTACATATCAAAACGACTTTATTTCATAATATTTATAGCTATAAATGTCATTCTTCTACGGACTGCTATTTTTTTAGCTTTTATAAACATATCACCCTAATAAATAAAAGTTTTATACAATATTTAACATCAATGCTATATTTGCAAACAGACCTATAATGTGAATAATTTAAATTGAAGCCGACCGCTTTAATTTATTGGACTTTAAAAAGTAAGTATTGCGTTCAATAAAAATCATTGTCCATTTTAAATGATAATTAAAGCAGTTTAATTTTAAATAGTAACCATTATAATTATTTAACTATTGTATACATTTTCACTGTTATACGTTATTTTTATATATGAGATAAAAATATAAATTTTACAGTAGATGGGCATAATACGGCATTATGCATGAGTGTAGATGTAGTGGAATCTTAAAAGAACGGCGAGTACGAAGATCTATTCCAATGCCTACTTTCAAGTTTGTTGGTAATTGCTGGATACTGGCTGGTCACTAAGACAGAAAAAGACACTGCGTCGAGTTTACTAACATATACATGGTGTTTCTGTGTTGCTGTTCCGTTTGGTTGATTTGGTTACATTGCTTAATTCCAGAACGCGACAATCCTAATTGTGTGACAAAGGTCTGCTCCACATGCTGCTCGCGATTACAATTCTATAGCCCTGGTAGTTTTGGTATCAAGGGAAATGAATGAAAATATTGTGGATAAAACTAAAGCTCAAAAATGTTCTTATGTGGAGAAAATAATCTAGAACTGTGTATTTCTAGGATTGTTTTATTTATTTTTAATATTTTACCAGAATAAGTGTGTACAGGATATGGATTTGGCAACAGAATTTCAACTTGAGGATGGTAACTAGTCAAGCGTACTTAGAAAAAGCCTAACTACCATAAAAACCCTAACACCAATCGCCACGGGCTAGCATGGTAATTATACCCGTACCTTCTTTTAAGAGACGGCCTATAATCCTACAATAGGTCTCTTACAAGCAGATATTATGATGATGATCACTCCAGTGTGTTACAATGAAATTCAGCAGTAAATTGATATAACCACCGCATAGAAAATTCTATATTTGAATCGTAGAATGAAAGTTTACTTTCAAAAAAGGATAACTCGAGTTATAACCTCAGCATGATGTTTCAACGTATATTTGTTCTGCAGTGGCTAGCTACAAACAATAATTTAAAATTTGGTTGTAAAAATGTTTCATACATTCTTCATTCGTGCTCAACTTCTACTGGCCTTGGCGTGATAAAATATATGCTGTAGCCTTCTTCGATAAATGAATTATCTAACACTGAAATAATTTTTCATATCGGACCAGTAGTTCCTGAGATTAGTGCGTTCAAGTAAACAAACTCTTCAGCTTTATAATATTAGAATAAACTAGTACAGATATAGAATTTGAAATAAATGCTCTCAATATAATGTTAAATGAAATCGTATACGAGTGACTGTGTTCTATCTACCAACATTAGTTTTTGTAGGATTTTACAGCGCCCGCGGATGAGTACGAAACTGTACTAGTTGGTACGTATACATCAAACCGTGTAATTTACATCTAATTTTAGATACAGCGTAATGTTTGTTACATTAGAAAAATACGATCATGACCGCATTTCGTTGGCCAGTTAAACTTTTATGATTTTCTTATATAACTAAATGTGCGTTTCCATTGCCGTAAATCAAAATATATTAATTTAAAATTGATAATTTGTTTCTTGTTTCTACTCAAACTTTATGAATAACATTAGTATTTTTTTAATAAAAGGCAAATAATGATTATACTAAGCCAGAAGGAATATATATAAATAATATTGCGTACGGCGTATGTAGCTCTGCGTGACGTATCGGGGACCGAGGGCGGTTTAGTCAGCCGACAACAATCAAGTATTACCTGATATGGTCGAACTGTAAATACATGGTATCAGGAGGTACCACACCACACGGTTCAGTGTGGTCGACACTTTATGCAACTATCGTACTTTATAAATAAACTTATCTGATTGCCTTGACGGTGATTTGAAATCTCAAAGTATCAACAATTAATTATTATAAAAGTAAAAAATTAATTGTGTACATTTATATATTATATATGCGCACATAACAAAAATGTAAATCTAACGAGTCTGTAAGACTTTTATGAATAAATAATTTATACGTGTCTAGGAGTAGTAATCATTATATATATCATAAATACATTTCAATCTTTTTTAGACGTGTCTGTCCGTCTGTCTGTCCGCTTGTTTGAATACGCATAACTGCTATAGTACTGTGTTTCCGATGAATACATAAATTCTAGCAAATTAAAAAAACATAAAACATATCCTCGCTGTAACATTTAGTCTTTGTTTCATTAAAATTGGATCACTCTATCAAAAGTTATTTTAAATGTAATGGCGACTCGACTTAAGTACCAAAGAAAAATAGATAGGTTTATATGGACTACATTGAGGTGATTTTATGAATAACTGTATTTTTAAATAAGATTCCACGCGGAAGAAGTCGCGGGCATAGTTGGTAAAAAAATATTCAATATAATTCGGGTAAAAATTGGCAGTCAATTGACAATATTCAATGGAAACACACACGAAGTCCGGACGTGTTATATAGCAGGGAAATGTAAAATATTTACTGAAACTCGTCTCACGAAGCGCTCGCGGACCGCTGCGGATGGCCGCGTACAGTTTTACTTGCATTCACTTTAATGCTCTTATCCAAACGCCGTGGTTCATGATGAAAACCGAATTTAAATTTCATACAATAATAAGATAATAATTTATATTATATAGGTTCATTCCCAGCTTAGATAATTATTATTATTTATTACCTTTAAAAAATAGATGAATATTTGTATGTATCCATCCAAATAAGTGTCCAGATATGGCACGTATAGCATTTTTTATGTTTAGCAAAAGTACAGAAATTGATGGTGTTTCAACGCCATCTGATGGTAAATGATAGCATATAAATTTTCTTCGTTAAAACGACACTTAGGTTTGCTAACTTTGAAGGTGATTGAATAGTATTCTATCAATCTCAGTTACACATGCAAAATATCTAAATATATAAAATTCAGCGTCATGATGTTTGTCCACAACGACATCTCCGACGACCTCAACGAAAAGGACATTCCTGTTCGTGAGGTACACCGCATGCGCTCTCCGCGCACGAAGACACCCTACAATATGGTGTTAGTCGTTCTCGACCGCACCAAGGAAGGGAAAGCCATTTTTGATATCTCGACCCTCTGCGACCTCTCCGGCATTATTGTCGAGCCACCGTGCAAAACGTCCGTACCCTCACAGTGTCACAACTGTCAGGTTTACGGACACTCGGCATGTAACTGTCGCCTGCGTCCCAGGTGTGTTAAGTGCTTCGGCGACCACTCCACTAAGGAGTGCTCCCGCTATCCGACCTCCTCTGACCCTCCGAGCTGCGTCTTGTGCCGCGGCGAGGGCCATACCGCGAATTATCGCGGATGTCCCCGCGCCCCGCGTACGAAGCGCCCCCGCTACCCAAGACAGGTCTCCCCGTCTAGGACGCCCGCCGCCCCAGCCCGCCCTCGACCTCCGCCTCTCATGACCTGCGAGGCCTTCCCGAGCCTGCCGAGCACATTTCGTGCACCGGCAGCGTCCGCACCCGCAACTAGCGCGCCCCCCCGCCCCTACCGGGCCCCTCAGGCTCCGTGGGCTCCTAAGCCCGCGTCCCTGCCAACTCCCAGACCCCAGGCGGCTAATCCTCCACAGGATCACCCCGCTTATTCCTTTTCCTTACCGAGTATTGATTACGCAGGTCAATTAATCATTTTCAACGAGATCTCGGAGATCTCGGTCTACGAAGAGACCGTTAGGAATCCGCTACTAGGTATCGGTAACTGCGATTCATAGATTCCCAGCCATCGCGGCTACACTACAACGACTTGCGCGCGCCGCCGTTCAAAAATAAATAACTCATATAAGATAGAGTAAATCCGTGCATTTACGTGTATCTTCCCCTAAAAT
Source organism: Antheraea pernyi (assembly GCA_015888305.1). Lineage (NCBI taxonomy): Eukaryota > Metazoa > Arthropoda > Insecta > Lepidoptera > Saturniidae > Antheraea > Antheraea pernyi. Next base: position 223,154 of record MU159098.1, on the reverse strand, counting down.
GACCGACTAATAATAATACTTTTTGCTATTCCGGCGCCTACGCCGCTCAAGTAACTAACTTCGAAAAAGTAAAAAAATTCGATCTTTTAACATGCGTGTCTGCGCCCACGCACGCGTAACCCTCCCTCACGCCGCCGTGAGGGAAGGTCCCTCCTTCGCTCCCGCACACACCGTGGTTCTTCAGTGATATCTCGAGCCTAGGTCGTCCCCGGATGGAGCCCTCGAGATGTCACTATCGCGATACAGTGACTCACCCACATCACTTGTACACACATGAGATCACCTCACATACGTGCACACATTACACACATAGTGGAAGGGTTTTACTTTTTTTTCCCTTAACCGAACTGAATCGAGTAGTTTAGTTCGTTTCACATCAGATATACATGTAAACGTTTGTGAATCATGCAATCTCAATTGTATGACTCACAAACGAGTATATGTATGAATAGCTTAGAATAGTTTAGCTAGGTCAGATCCGAGGTAACAGCAACAGCCCAAGCCGAGGAGTGCCGCGCACCCTTGAGCTAGTTGCCCAAATAAAATCGGCTGAGTGCCTTAAGCGCTCGCCTTAGTAGTCCGGTGAAGCTGTAGAGGCCTCCAATAAGGCCAATAGCGTAGTCAGTTCGAAAAAAAAAAAAAGTTTGTCCACAACTTCGAAACTACTAAATCGATCTTCATGAAAGTTGTCATCTTTGTAGAATTTGGTCCAACTTGAGGGACTTGTTATTAATTATAAGTTTTATCAGTCTTGAATAGATGGCGCTATAAATTAGTTTCTTGATAGACAATTGTAAAACCAACTGTTAATCTATAACAGGCCACGTGGCGTCACATTTTAATTTTGAATTTCTTTTTCAACTCCAGTTTATTTTACGGTACATGTGTTCTAATTCGATATATAATAAGCGAGCCACAGTAACGCGGCTCGAATATCTCGAAGATGCAAATTGTAGAGCAATCGCTTTTATAAATTGCATTAATATTCTTCTACTTCTCTTTATCAGATTAGAAAGATGATGCTTTATCTATAATGCGATAAGTACACAGAGCTTTATCTCATCGTGACACGAATTTTGTACTAAAACTATATATTACATCACAGAATTTGCATTATTTTGATACCAGTATAGCGACAATTAGTGTGTTTGGACACCGTGTCAACTAAGATTCAAATCCTTGTGAATAAGCTGCAGTTTTAAGTGAAGATAATTCGTTTTGCAACAGTTCACATATATCTTCAGTCTTAACGTAACCTTTTTTTACATAACCCATCAAACCACAAATGTCATTCCACATTTTAACTTTTAATAATGCTACTGGACTTATTTGAGCTATCCTTCACAGTACGAATGTAATGTAAAAACAAATACATATTAAAAAAAAAAGTTATGTCATAGGAGGCAAACGGACATGTGGGTCACCTGATGTTAAGTGATCACCACTGTCCATAGACACTTGTAATACTAGGGGGTCGCAAGTGCGTTCCCAGCCTGTGTTGGAGGAGGAGGAAGAGAAGCGAAAGGGGTGAGGAGGAAGGGGAAGAGTGGTGGGCCTCCGGTACTCTCACTGACCGAACGAAACGAAGCAATGCAAGCATTGTTACTTCACGTCGGTTTTTTGTGAGAGGGTGGTACTACCCCTGGCGAACCGACTCATTCATCTTGAAACCAGTAACGACTCCAGCGTGGCTCTACCACCTACTAAATTAAATATGTTTACGATAAGTATATCCATTCCTACATATATATAAACAGACACTTAATCTAAAGTATAAAGGTAAGGCTTTTTTATCTACCATTTTCAAATATTGAAAATTTGTCAGCAAGTATCTATAGCTGCATTCCAGCAGCTGCATTTGAGTGTTTATCGCCCCTCTCTCTAGATTTAGTGTGTTTAACATCTTAGACTATGTCGTTAGGTAAACTTTCTACCACGCAGCGGTCAAACGGACCGATCTACCTCATACACAGGTCATGTAATACATGCACGAACGTTCATGCTATACCCATTGAACCGATGATGGCTTAGTTAATCGCGTATCTGGACACAACGTTGATGAACACAGGCTTAAATCTTTGCAACTGAGTCGGACTTTCCAGTGAAGGAAAACATTGAGATGAAACCATAGCATGATGGAAGGGCTTCTTCTAAGTTCGCCTAGCTAGTGTCACGCTCAAGTAGAAAATCTATCGCCAAGCACCTGCTGGTGTATTCCGGCAGCTGAACATGAGAACCTCTAGGGTTTGAGTGTTTACCGTCTTACACCATGCATTTAACATCAGATGAGATGGTTGTTAAACGTGCACAACCCAACACAGACCAACGTGCAGGTATAGGATCGTTCCTATACCAGAATATACTATAACAGAATGTGACAGTTTGTGATCAAACGCTAAAAGCCTATAAACGAATCAAAAGGTTTCCATGCAAATCTTAGTACTGCTAATATTTCTACAATCTATCTTGGAAAATATTTGCTTCTATGAGTTCGTTGAGAAGAATGCGCAATTTATTACCTACATCGACTAAAGTCATGCTTGCAGAGTCATTACTTTTACCTATCCTTGATTATGCTAATGTCTGCTACCTGGACGCTAATGAGGAATTGATTAATAAATTAGAGCGGCTACAGAATACATGCATTCGTTTTATTTATGGACTTAAGAAATTTGATCATCTGTCTGAATACCGCTCAAAGATTAAATGGCTACCTATTCGGCACCGACGAAACAGCCATATCCTGTTCCTCCTGTATAACGTTCTTCATAATCCCAATTCTCCTCCCTACCTACAATATAAATTCGAGATGTTAGGTTGCAGAGATTCTTCATCACGCCATCTATGCTCCCAAAATTTACTCAAATTTCCTATCTGTCACGCTAAATTTTATAGTAAATCATTTGCGGTTCAGGCTGTACGCCTATGTAACGCACTCCCTTGTGATATTAGGCAGGCAAGATCCGTGCCATTATTTAAAAAATTTCTCCACCAGCATTACCTCTCGCTGTCGTAATGGAATTATTTTATTGTGTCATTTCTTTTTTCACTTTAATCTATAGTTTTGTAATTCTTTTTGTCTATTTACATTGCCACCCGGTATTTTTGAAAGTAAATGTCTCCTTATGTTTGCCTGGAAGAGATCGCTCTAAGCGATAAGGCCGCCTAACTGTACACATACATATTGTAAACTGATGTCTAATTTTGTATATTTTCAGAGTGTGTAGTTAAAAGTTTAAAGAATTTTTATTATAATTATTATTATTTCTACAGAAGCAGTTTATGGATTAGCTACAGTCAAAGTACTATCAGCGCTTTGCGTGTGTAATATAATAATATCTTTTGATTAATATTGGCACTGCCGCGATTCTGTAGCGCTTCTGGGATGTTCGCATATGCTCGGGTTGATGATTTTTTTTTATGGGATCATGCGTAAGAGAGCTGCATTCATCCTCGGTAGACTTCGCGACAGCGCCAACAGAATAATGATAGCACTTGTGGATATATGCGATAGTTCTTATCTGAAGCACTGGATATCGGTGGTTGTAAAATTGCATTTTTGTTACCTACCTTGAGTAACTTTATATTTTATTATTTATATAAATTTATTCTGTACGTGTGTATGCCACTGAACTCCTTCTAAAGGTCTGGACCGATTTTGATGAATTTTGTGTGCGTGTTCCATTAGATCCGAGAATGGTTTAGATTCATTGGACACGGTAGATGGCGTTGGTTGAATTTTAGGTTATTTTTTTTATTACCAAGGCAGGACGACGTCCTTCCGGCCCGCTAGTTTTTTATATATAATTTTCATTAAATTTGTGATCCGTGTTGTATTATGTATAAAACAGTAGAAGCTACCTTTTCCTGACTTAGATTACAAATCGACGTGTTTACTGAAACATAACACTAATTGAAGAGCAGTCATTTGAAATTACTAGTGAGAGGTTGGGTTACCGCAAACTTAGCATCGCATTCAGTCGTTCAAAACAATACAAAATATACACTCATACTATCCACACCGAGTACACTCGCATGATATACAGTCGTACGATCGAAAAACATTAATTTAACTTTACTTACGGAAACAATTACAGTTGCAGCGTGCACCGGCAGCGCCTACAATTTATTGGATTTATGTTCCACTCGTGGGACAATTTACTCTCGTTCCTTTTGTTTGTCTGTAATTATTGGCGTCGTTGAAACACTGATAAAGCGGTGTAGTTTATTTTATATAGGTGCTATTGTTTTTACTTAATCGAATTCTTTATGGTTTTAACTGTGTATTGAAAATTCTGGAGATATATCTGTTTATTTATAAACTTCGATCTCAACTTTTACTGGATGTTTTCAAGTTATGATTTTAATGATTATTTTTATAGTATTTATTTTCCTTCAAACATTTTTTCTTCATCCAAAAATGTAATAACATCACTTAAAGTGAATTCTGGGGTTTTTAAAAATAGTTATAATATTTCTGATATTTCTTCAAACATTTATCCTTTATTTACAAAATCATATCACTCAAAGTGGAATTCTAGAGGAATAAAAATCTTAATAAAATTTGGTTATACATAAATCGTATTTCAGGATTTTATCAAAATGTATACGAAACTCAGTCTGGCGAATCCATGATAAATTAAGATAATTACTCATACTGCAACTTTTAAAGGTACAAAATCAGACGGAATTAAAAGGTGCAATTTAAAATAAGCCTACTGCATCTTTCTCGGATAATTTAAAACAGTGTCTACATATCACCATATTTTTCTCAATTAGTAAAGTTGTAACAGCTATTGTGACCTTTCCTAGAAGCTACATTGTTGGGACGCAAACCATACTCTAGACCAGTGGTGACCAAGCCAGCACCCGCCGGCACAAGTACGTCCATGGTTAATCTATAATGAGCATTCTACAAGACGTCCAAAATATTAATTTAAACATACCATTTTTTAAGATTTATGTATATTAATTGTAATTTATTTGTTGATTTCAATCTAAAAACAATAATACATGCGCTCGCCGTGCTTTAAAAATGTTTCATTGTGCACTTGCTTTGAAAAGATTAGCCACCGCTGCTCGAGACAACTGGCACGACTTACAGCAATGACATAGTCACAGCGTATGACCTTGGGTCACTTACAAGGAAATTACGTAAACACTAGGCTATATTACTCTAACTATGCTGACACTTCTCTGTATATTTATTAGTGAAACATTTTGGTATTAAATACATACGAGCAAATGCATCGTCTTTTACGAAACGATAACTCACAACAAATACATTTTAACAAGAGATACTCGCATATATGGAGGTAATCTTCTAAGTATTTAAAAGCTATTAAAACAAATACAAGGAGACGCTTACATTAGCTCCCTAACGAATACCGTTTCAACTTTCACTCGAGCGAAAAGAATACGAAAAGGTCCGAACGGAGCTCCTTTAATAATAAATTACGTTGTAAGTAAAATTCTAAGAATTTTAAATTTTCTACTTCACTATAAACAAAATTAAGTCTAAAAGTATGTTATATAAAGTATGCGGAGGTACCTTATTATAATAACACTTTCGTTCATACATATACCGGACTAGTAACCTAACTTCACCACAGTTTATGCTAAGTACTGGATAGTTTTAAAATATTGTCCTTTAGACTACACCCGTATATTTTTAAAGAATGTTAATACCTTTTTATTCTTTCACAGGTTTACTAGCGACTGACCGCGACTTCGCCTAAGTTATATTAGCAATATAAAAATTCAAAAATATAAAATAATCTGACGTCTTCTAATCATGAGTTAATCCTTATAAGTAAGCATGCTTTTTCTTTGTTTATAAGAAGTACAAAAAAGAGCATAGCATAGCTTTCATGCAGAAAGAAAGTATTATTCCTGAGGGAGCTAATAGAATATGTAGTATAAAAAACATCACCATGGAAATGGAAATGGAAACACTTAGGTGAGCCAACATTCATGGTGATCACTCAAGCGGTTTTGGAGTTTATTGTTCTGAAACATACAATATATTAGGTTTTTACCTATGAAACTATCGTTTTGTTTGAAAAAATTTAAACGAATTTTTTACATGTATTTTTTATTTGTATTAATCGAAGTAATGACCCATGCTATCAATGTATCTTTGCCAACGCAGTGGCAGTTTATAGATGCTCTTCTTAAAGAAATCAGCTGGACGGGAGGCAACAAATTCTTCAAATGCATTTTGTACTGCCTCTCGGGTATTGAATTTTTTTCCTGCCAAGGGGTTACCCAAATTCTGGAAAAAGTAGTAGTCTGTAGGCGCAAGGTCTGGTGAGTAGGGCGGATGACGGAGAACTTCCAACCCCAGTTCTTGCAACTTGGAAACCGTCTGCTGTGCAGTATGAGGTCGCGCGTTGTCGCGCAGGAGCAGTGGAGACGAGCGATTGACCAATGCTGGTTGGAGATGTGCCAGCTTCTCCATCATTGTGTTCAGTTCTTCACAGTACACATCTGCAGTAATGCTCACCCCGTTTGGTAAGAAACTGTGATGAATCACATCGGCGCTACACCACCAAACAGTGACCATCACTTTTCTACGGGTAAGTTTTCGTTTAGGGCATTGTTTAGGTGCCGAACCAGGATCCAACCAACTTGCTGAGCACTTGCGGTTATCAAACAGAATCCATTTTTCATCGCAGGTAACAATGCGGTTCAAAATTCCTTCATTTGTGTGTCTGTTGAGCAGTGCAAGGCACGTCTCGACGCGTACTTCGCGCTGGCGATCATTGAGTTCGTAGGGCACCCATTTGTCAAGCTTTTTTACCTGGCCA
>MU159098.1:127319-213116 GCA_015888305.1 Antheraea pernyi | reverse complement strand
CGGAGAACTTCCAACCCAAGTTCTTGCAACTTGGAGACCGTCTGGTGTGCAGTATGAGGTCGCGCGTTGTCGTGCAGGAGCAGCGGAGACGAGCGATTGATCAATGCTGGTTGGAGATGTGCCAGCTTCTCCATCATTGTGTTCAGTTCTTCATACTACACACATCTGCAGTAATGCTCACCCCGTTTGGTAAGAAGCTGTGATGAATCACACTGGCGCTAGACCACCAAACAGTGACCATCACTTCTCTAGGGGTTTCGTTTAGGGTATTGTTTAGGTGCTGAACCAGGATCCAACCAACTTGCTGAGCACTTGCGGTTATAAAACAGAATCCATTTTTCATCGCAGGTAACAATGCGGTTCAAAATTCCTTCATTTGTGTGTCTGTTGAGCAGTGCAAGGCACGTCTCGACGCGTACTTCGCGCTGGCGATCATTGAGTTCGTGAGGTACCCATTTGTCAAGCTTTCTTACCTTGCCAATTTGACGCAAATGGACCAATATTGTTTTGACGCTATCGTCGAAAGCTGCTGCTAATTCAGCCGTAGATTATGTATCATCAGCTTCCACAATCGCCTTAGATTTCTTAGCGAAACAAAAATTATTTTGATTTGAATTGGCCAGTACTGCAGAACGGCAATTTCATAGGTAAAGACCTATTATTAATTTTTATATATACTTATGTATACGAATTTCTATAGTATTAAAGTAACACTTTGTTTAATACAATACAAATAAGTGTGAAATACATGTAAGGTTTAACAGTCGTGAAAATATTTACGATTTGTTGCGGTCCAATAAAGAAGGTAACATAGTTAGATATATCCTATAATACACTTACTAATAATGTTTGTAACGGAAATGCACAAGAACTGAAATTCATACTACGGAAAATTTTATCTTTAACTGTATCAAAAACCAATATTCACATTGTCACGTGTACCTACCAACGTTTGTCGCTATTAATTTAAATATAATACAAGTTAGAGCTTCAACAAACCGTTACTGTGTCATGCTATATTTATTTATTTAAAAAAAGTGAGCTATGTTCTCCATTCCTAAAAACAACTCTTTTTTTTTAAATCTGTTTAAAGCACAGAAGATTTTTCATATTGTTTAATGAATAAAGTCTGTCAATGAAGTTAAAACCATAGCTTTAAAAATATTGGTCTAATTTTAATCAATCGTATAAATTACTATACATACAAAAGTATATCAGTATGTACACGCGGAGGAAGAGAAGAGAAACGTCATAGGCTTATACTCGTATGTATTCAATTATATATATGAGAATACTCATAAACTATATTATATACTGTACGAAGTCTTATAGTATAAATACTTAACTGTACATTTACTCATTTTGGTATACTACTAGACCCAGACACACTTAAACATACTTACAAAAAACGTAACAAAAAAAAATCACTACTGTACCATAACAAGTTTCACTTTAATAATAAACTTTAAAACAATACAACGCTACTAAATTTACATACAAAATATATAGAGGATGGATAGGGATTTTTAAGAAATATCACGTCAACTCAAATGTTGTGTAGATCATTCAATTATTGTCACGAATTTGCAAGTCGCCTCATTACTAATCCAGCGGTTGTTTAAACTTGGCATTTACACAGAAAGCGTATTAACTTAAAGGGTTGACAAAGTGCCCCTAAAGTCCCCGAAGTGGGGCCATCGAGTGAATATAAATTTATTATAAAGTTGCGTAGGCCACTCTCTCGCAGCTTAGGACTTTTGAAGGACTCTTTCTCAACTCGGCTAGTGAGTATTTCTTAGAACAGAGTTTTATGTATTTCTCAAGTTATACCTTTATACGTATTTTTTTATAGTGATAGCTTATCCGACCACGTGTTTCTGCCGTTCAGTTATTACATGTTGAATTATTCAAAATTAAAACGTGCCGCCATCTATGAGATATCTATAACAGTCGCTTTTACAGTTTACTGTCAGTAAACTAATTTAAAGCGCCATCTATTCGAGATTGATGAAACTTACAATTGATATCAATAATCAACATTCACAATCATTTAATTTATAATTAAAAAATACTGATGCCATTAATGTAAATACAAATTATCATATCTCTCAAGTTGGCCCAAATTATAGACAAATACCATGAAGGCCTGTTGAGTACTTTCGAAGTTCATCGTGGACAAACAATATGACACTGGATTTTTATATATATATAGATAAATTTCAGTATTTGAAAAGAATCTCATTTGTTGCTGAATGACGATGTGAGCTAAGATAGTTAACCCGCTAAACCAAAAGGGGGCGGTGTTTCCTTCACTAAAACTTCAACCAAATTGTACAGATTCGATCCTACAATCTACGTGCTGTACGAATACGTTTCCACTGATTTTGTTTTCAAACTGACTACGCTGGGCCTGATGTGCTTTCACAGATTCACAGGACTACTAAGGCGAGCGCTGAAAGCACTTCGCCGTTTTCCAATAAGCTCGAGTGTGCAAAAGTGGCCGAACCTCAGCTTGATCTGTTGCCTTGGATGCAACAAAGAGAATCTGCTAAACTAAGTTAGCTATTCATAAACTTAATAATGAAAACGCATTTATAATTGGTTCAAACATCTAAGACATAAATACAGTAATCGTTATAATTATAGGATACATACACACCGACAAAAGTTATTTTGTATGATGAATACACGAAATATTCAATTAAATATACAACAATAGTAATATTAAAAGTATTTCCAGTAATAAAGACCTTAGTAATAACAATTCTTCAACCAGTATACCTCCCCTCAGGCTAATTCATATTTCTTTTAAATTGACCCCGACAATACCGTCAAAATTAATATTTCCTTGGAAAATCAAAGCGGTACTCTAAACGGTCGCCAGAAGGCGCCATTGAATAAATAAATATCGAGTTAAACAAGTTTTTTCCGAAACTAATGAAAATTTGATATTTCGCTTTCACTGTGGCAGGGCGGGACGTTGACAGAGGCGGTATGTGACACACTGCTTCTAAAATCATCAAACTTATATATCGGTTCTACACAGCTAATTTTTAAACGATTTCTTGCAGCTTATTAGTGAAGTAATGTATACTTCAAAGATACAGTGATGACATATTTTTTTTGCAACTAATCTTCTAGTAAATTATTACTGCCATGGTCAAGTAAGTTGTGATGTTGCAATTTTATTGCGAACATTTCAATGAACTAACATGATGATGGCCGTCTTGCTAGAACTTTCCAGGGAGTTTTTGTGGCAAGTCAGAATTCATGCTCCGTGGTATTATTCCCGTCCACTTCATTTGTGCAGATTAACCAAACTATATTACGTAAAACACCATTGATATTACAAAATATGTAGCCAAATAACACAAGATTATGAATAATATAAAAACCACTATATGAGATTCCAACATCCCGCCAAATATTCTGAGATATAGTTTGTTGTTTTTTTTTTAAATATATTGTTGGAGGCAAACGAACAGGCATGTCACCTGATGGTAAGTGATCACCGCTGTCATAGAAACTAGCAAAACTAAGCTGCAATTGCGTCGCCAGCCTGTGTTTAAGGGAGGGGGAGAGAAAGGGGAGAGAGGGGGGAGTGCGAAGTCGAGCCTCCGGCGCTCTCACTAACCGCCCAAATCACAACAATGCGAGCACTGTTACTTGACGTTGGTTTTCTGTGAGAGGGTGGTAGTACCCCGGGCGAGCCGACCCATTCATGCTGAGACCAGTAATAGATTCAGCGTGGCTCTACCACCTAAAGCCTGTTAACACTACTCAAAGTCACGGCTTCAGCCAATCAAGGCACACTAATATTCTTTTTAAATCGTTATTTAACAATATTATACAGGAACAGTAATGTAGTAATATTTTTTATGGTTTAAAACCTGAGAAATATTTTTTTAAATTTAAGTTGAGCATCTATATGATTTTAAATCCTAGGTACTAATCCAACGATATAGAAAAGCGCATTTCCAAATAAACGAAGCTCCGATACGGCACGTATGTTTTGCTTTGTGTTCCCATTGTCGGTCAGTATCGTCTGTTAGGCAAGCGTCCTATTTCTAACACTAAATTATTCATAGCCTTCAAGGCTTCACTAAGTATCCGTTGGTATGGTGCAAATATGGAAACAGTACGACGCTTATAAATATTACACTTGTAAATTACATACAAAAAAATACTGTTTAATATTATATTTATATGAATGAACTAGCTGTACCCGCAGCTCCGCACGCGTTTTTTAAAATCGTATTAAAGAATTATAAGTTGTGAGACTATGTACAATTACAGAAACGCTCTTTAAAGACAATTGTAAGTACGACGCGCACGCCACTAAAAGTAACATGTAACATGTACATTAGATATATAAATACAAAGAGCGTGCCAAATGAGGTTTGTCATCAGCATAATATTTGGAACCATAACCAACCATATAACTACCTCAGTGCTCACTTACACTGTATAAGGAACTATTGAAAAAATAACTAAAAATATTATTATAAAGATTTATATTTACATTACATTTAACATACATTGCCCTTATTATAATTAAAATTTAGTGACTATACAAAAAATAAACGCTTGTCTGTTCCGCAACAAATTGTATTATGGAACTCTTTACGTAATACTCTTATTAGGAAGACCTCTATATCATTAATGTTATTAATAATTATAATGTCGAATTGTAAACAATAAACCGATAATTATTTCTGTCATTAAAAATAAAGAATAAGTTGAAATCTTGCTAAATTTCATGCAGACAAAGTCGCGGGTAACAGCTAGTCTAAAATAGAATAACCACAATTACTTTTTATTAGGTTCGTTATCTACCATTGAAAGTCCCGTGAAAATCGATGTAACCGTTTTGGTGATAGCACAGCGGGCGAAGCCACGGTTAACAGCTAGTATAAACTAAAATTGCTTAAATTACTTTTTATAAGATCAGCTATCTGCCAGTGAAAGTGATCTGAAGATCGATCGAATCGTTTTGAAGATAGCATGGCAGACGAAGCCGCGGTTAACAGATAGTCTAATTTAAAGTAGCCTAAGTAACGCGCTGTAATTTTCTCTATCTGCCAGTGAAATTCCCGACAAAATCGGTTCAGCCGTTTCGAAGATTACCCGGATCAAACAGACAGACAGACAGACCGACAAAAATTTTAAAAATTGCATTTTTGTTATCAGAAGCGTGTATACTTTCATACCCAATCAGTGAAAAAATTTATTTTGATATTACATACACACACTTCATTTTTATTATATGTATGTATATAGAAGAAGATAGATAGAATAGATGAACTATGCAAACAGTCAGTGTTATCGAATGCAACTGTTACGCCATGCGCCTCCGGAATACGTGCGTTTGCTGCGAATAATTGAATGCTGTAAGCAGCGGCGCGTTTTTTTTTCTTGAACTGACTATGCTATTGACCTGTTAAGGTCTTTACAGCTTCACCGGACTACGAAGCAGCGGCGCGGCTCTCGGCGCGCTTTATATACCTGCGCAGACGTGTACAAACTACATCACCAACCTAAGCTGAACCCAATTTCATATGATTGAACATATAGATCTGAGGTCAACTGACATTGGTTATGTTAATTTTCCGAAACTGATCATTTTTACCTTATATTTATTATTATTATGTAATCATAATTTTATATAGACCATTATTATTATAATGAAATTTAGTAAAGTTGCAGTCAATGCTACTGAAAAGAGAAAGAACAGTAGATAGATAGCTTAACAAATGTTCGACGTGATTCTTTAAATTGGCATAACTTTTTTATTTACGAACCGATTGACATGAAACAAACACTAAATGTTAAGTGAACCTTACCACGATATATCAGTGAAAACCACATCTAAATCGGATAAGGCGTTTCTGAGATTAGCGTGCACAAACGCACAGACAAACAGACAAACAGATAAACAGACAAACAGACAAAAATTCTAAAAATCATTGTTTTGGGTTCTATTGCATTTATAAAGACCCCTAATAATAGTTTTTCTCATATATACTTAATGTACAGACAGCGGTCAGTTACATTTTTATTATATGTATAGATTGCAAAAGTTAATAATAAAACAATACTATAAAAAATGATAGAGAAATGCTTGAAACAATTTTATAGTAATTGCAGTATGCAAGAATAAAATATACGTAGAAGAAGTTACTTGATTTCCAAAAGTTAATATAGTTTTCTTCAAAAAATTAATACCTTTGTATAAAACATGATATTTGCCTGATGTAAATACATAAGAGATTATTCTTGATAACCTATGGAAGATGTATCCCTAAAATATTTTGAAACTAACAATCAGCCGCATACGAGACCGTTAACTATGTATTACGAAACTTAATAACTATAAACTTTAACTACTAAGTAGATTTTTGTATAAATAAACGAATATTTACAATCGGATCCGAAGATTACTACTTCCTACATCAAAGAATACCTAAACTTATCTATTTAAAATATTATTGTACATATTTGTTCCTTGGAAGTGTTTGCTATGACATCTACATTATATATGCTACTGCTATTTGCTATAGATTTCATCAGAACTTCACACAAATTGACGACAGGCTAGGTTTTACTAAGTTTAGTACTGTAATTTTACGCTTTTAAGTCCAACAGCTACCTGTATTAGTATAGAATACAAACTAAATTGAACATGCTCCATAGTGGAACCCATGAGCCCATCTTAAATTCCTGAAGATAAATATTAAATTATCATATACTTAACTTTTATTTATCTTAATATTATATTGAAGTAATTGTCATGCGGTAGTTTTTGATAGAAACAGACTAAAAATAATATGCAGAGTTTGCATACTATTCTCCATATATAAAGTGCACCAGCCTGCCGGCACGCCGAACGCGTGTTGCATCTCGCCTAGTGCTAACTCCACGCTATTTTCTGTTATTACTATCATTAAAATAGTGTGAAAATAGCTTCCCGGTTTACACGTGTTTTATTGTACAGTCATTTGCATGTATATAAATAATTTAATATTATATTACTCTGCAATGAATGATACTAACAATGTATGTTTTAAATATTTTTAATACTAGATATAAACACAAATTAGCCGTTCCCTACTCCAAGACATCGTTTTAAACAAAGCTGTTAGGTTGTATAATAATGCGAACGATAATGATATCTGGAAAATAATAATAAAGGATTGTGAACTTCTATTGTTTTAATTAAAAACTATATAAGATCTGATCGGATTTGTTGTTGGTTCATCTCAATGACTGGGATGTTTTTCGAACCGGTAGTAGAGTAACGTTTATAAATGTATTTCTAAAGCCTAAACTGAATAAAGTAATTTTGATATTGACTGGAATACACATAAGCCACGTTTCGAAACCATGTATGCATAAAACCTCTGACGAAACAAACCAGACGACTCTGCGGTACCGTCGTTCGCAAGCTCTCCCGGGGCCCGGCGCAACTTCTTTATTCAATTAAGTCTCAACAAAAATTACTGCGGCCCCTATAAATCAACCTTAACGGCCTCCAGTATTATTTATTTATGTTAAATAGGCTTAAGTATCTACCTACGAAGCTACAACGCCCCTTATGAGACCGTCTTGTGAGGCGTGCTTCTGTTCGGTATTAAATTATTTATTCCATTTTAGCGACTTAGTACTACGTGTGATGAAGAGTTATTTAGCTTAATAGTCACTTCAGTGAAGGTGTTACAAAGGTATTTAATTTAGTAATAGTTTGTATGTAATACAAATTGCATTAAATAAATATATAAATATTAGGGTGAGCCAAAAAAAATCGACAATTTTTTTTAACATAAACTTATTCTTAACCTTTAATAACTTTTAAACGGTGAGGATACATATAAATTGTAAGAGACCTTTTTTGTAGAAATTTCAATTTCCTACAAATATATGAGACGAGATACTTTTCAAATAGTGAATACCAAAATATGAATTATGAAAATAATAAGGAAAAAATAAAAAACTGAGAGGCGAAAGATTTTCCTATTACAATTAAGAGCTCATACTTGGATTTGTTTACATAAAACAAAGTCCTCTGCCACATCTGCCTGCCAGTCTGTTCGTGATAAACTCAAAAACTACTGAAAAGATTTTCACGCGGTTCATGGGGAAGGTTTAAGTATATAATATGTAAAGGTTTTTTATTATTAGCGTTGGATAGCGTCCGTCGGGCCCGCTTTTACCGTTTTACTAGAACAGAAGATTATTTTTATAGTCGATTTATTTGACATTTAATAATATATATATATTAGGGTTAATTAAAGGTTGATTATTTATTAAAACAGATATTCAGATTTCAGTTGTAACTTTTATGTATATTTCAAAGAGTTAAGTATTAATCGAACTGAAACTCTATCTGCTGATATGCATCAAATAGTATATGGAATGGACGCACGCGATTTCCATTCCAATGCTACCAATCGAACGCTTCATAATTAGAACACGACTAACCTCACACTACAGAACGACTCTGCTAGTATCTTCAATACAACTAATCTATTAATCTATACAACGTTTTGTATCGATTAATAAGTTAAAATAAACGATTTAGTTAGTTACTTAGTAGTTAGTTTACATATTATTATCAATAACGGGTTAATTAATGTGATCTTTATATGTACAATTCTTCCGTCCGTTTGTATGTCACTGAACTCCTAAATGGATTGACATATTTTGATGATTTTTTTTTGCGGGTTCAAGAATGTTTTACATTCACAATTTAACCCGGTAGGTGTTGCTGTGGTTGACTTTTAGGTTTTTTTATCATCAAGACCGAACAACGTCTGCTGCGACTACTAGTATTCTTTAAAACATCTATATCTATAACATATATCTGTAAAAGAATCGTCAAAATCAGCCTTTTAGGAAATTAGCCTAGAGAAGGGTATAACATTTCTCTCTCATTTATAGGTCTAAATCGTATACCTCCAGTAGTCACATGTAGTTGAATTATAGTATAAAATACACTAACATATCGAACCCTAATTCAGGTAAAAGCTAATGAAATGGTAATGTAACTTCGTACCAATGTCTCGTAAATATTTTTTCACTGACGTAAATCTCAATAAAGTCCGTCGAAACTCTTTCTCGAAGCCAGTACATTAGTTTTTGAGACACACGGTTCTTGAGTGTAACAAACTTTATTAATATAAAAAAAATGTTTGAAAGAAATTGTTATATCCATATGTTTATTTTCGATCAAGTAATGTATTTATAATTTATAATAAATAATATGTGATTTTATGAAACCACGATGCATATGAAATGCATGTGAAACTTTTTTTCGAATCATAGGCATTTAACTGAATATTTTCGGAAAATTGTTTGATTTAGGGTATTAAAATCGCGTTTTAATCGTAAATTAATAATTGAAAGATTCGAATGATAAAGAGAATTACGCTTTCACGTCTTAAATACTTCACTGGTCATCATGAAAATTTGCATAGATGTTGTCAATAGTAGGTACCGAAAAGGGCATATGGATACATTTCATTCAGAAGAAATGTTCTGTTCCTGATATATATGAAATCGATATTAACGCAAGCAAAAGCTAGTGTATTTATACATTAGAGAACAATTTCAGTTTCGTGTGGGTATAATATATTAACTGATTTAGATACGTGTATTCCGATACTATATTTTAACACTTCGACATCGGCAAATTATCAAAAACCAATTCGGTTTTAATCACACAAACTTCTTTTTGTTGCACGTTATTCATTAAATGATATAAAAGGTATTATTTATCGAAATGTAAACCCTAAAAAGTAACTAATATATCTAATGAAATGAGAATTAAACATATATTACTTCATATAAAAATAATATCCATGCATTTTACATACAACATTTCAGGAAGAAATTTTCTGAACGATAATTAACACTGATCAATATTCATCGCGTAGTTTGACAAAACTATTTACACACAACACAGACACAGACAAACGTAGATAGCGAGTTTATCAGATCGTGAAATATTATCCATAATCATAGAAAACAGAAATAGATTAATAAAAGTCAAACCATTGTGTTTTTACATTAAAAGCTTAAAGATAAATACGAGACTTTGCATTTTTAGGAGATTTGTAGCATCGACAAATAGCTGTTGATTTAGGCAGCGCTAAGCCTTAAGTAGGGATAAAAAGGGACCTTAAGAAATTTGAAGACGAACAAGTGGAAAAGGAATCGAAAGTTTGGAAATCGGCATAATCTGGCTTAAGTAAAATTCCCGACGTTTTAGCCTTATTCCAAGTAAGAGGAAAATATGATTTCTTATAGAAATCTATATATCAAAATGTGTCTTGGTATTTGAAATCTATGAAATTCAACACCTTTTAAACGTTGAACCTGACTGTTGGCATACTGGAGAGGTGGTTTTTCAACGTGAAAATTGTTATGTTTTTCATTTTACTATAGCTTGCCGCAGATGACTTTAAACTTTATTTTATTGGTATTAAGTTTTATATTGTAATTTATATGCTTCTGAGTCCGTAGATGGTTACTGGTAGTAGTCAACACTTTAAAGAATATTTCATACTTTAAAGAAAAATTGGAAATGTTGAAAACAAGGCTTAAAATTAAATGCTAAAAGTAAATGCTATATAATATAATAATATAATGTAATAAAATAAATATAATAATGCTATATAATTCATCGTCATACAAATAATTTCTTACTTGATATAAACATTATTTATATCGACATACGTCACTTACACATAAAGTATTGGAGCGCCATCTTGTGTATAAAAAACCGTTACGCGCACAAATCTACCATCATTGCTGTGTGTTTTCATAACTTTGTTGTAACCTAATTCTATGTCAGTGGATCTCAACAGGTGCTGGCGCAGTCCAAGGTACGTGAGTATATTGTACTACCTTCTGCCCGTAACTTCGTTCACGTGGAACAGTTACTTTGAGCGAAAGCTAACACGCAGCGGAAATTTTCAAAAGGAAAAAAAATAATTTTGAATCATTCTTCGTTGGTGCTCTGTTCCTACTGCTCTTAGCGTGATGATCGATATATGAGTTATCTAACACTGAAATAATTTTTCAAATCGGCGCAGTAGTTCCTGAGATTAGCGCGTTCAAGCAAACAAACTCTTCAGCTTTATAATATTACTAGCTGACCCGTGCAACGTCGTCTGTATCAAATCGGTTATCACCGGTTTCAATTATATTTTTAAATGCGAAAAATTTTAAAACTTTAATAAACCTAAAATTTGGGTAGGCAGCGGCAGGGCTTTCCTCTCGTTCGTCCCGTGAGGGACACTCGGGGGGACCGCATCAGGGTTACCCCTCTGGCAGTGGCTTCGCTCTCCCCCCGTCTAGCGGGAGCGTCTTATGTATTGGAATGCGCGCCTCTTGAAAGGCGCTCTCCCGGAGAGGTCTCGACTATCCGTCGGTGTTCGATGGTCGTCTCGGTTCTGTGAAGGGTGAAGTGCAGACCGGCATGCTTGAGGCGCATTAGTTGCGCAGCAACTTCCACATTTGGTCCCCGAAATCCGCTCTGATTGCGCAGGCTTCTTCCGAGGAGGCTTTCTTCGTCTGCGGACTTCGAAGTTGGCTTTCGTCTGGCGGTCTTGGGACCCCTACTTTTTGTTGGCGTGGGCCATGAGGCTTGTCGGCGCCGTCTCCTCCACCACCGGTTAGACAACCGTGGTATTTCCACAGCTGGGCCGGCGGTTCCGTAACTCACGCTTGAATACTGAGCATCATCTGGAGATTTGATCTGGAGCCGTGTGCGCGCCCCCGTAGTTGGTGCAGGTCACCGGCTCATCTCTCGGGCGGTCACATAGTCGGGCGGGGTGTGCCCCCCGCACCGCACGTAGGCAATCTGGCGATGGCATTGTAGAGAGGAGTGCTGGAACTGCTGGCAGCGAAAACATTGCGCGAGCCGGCTATTGTTATCTAGGCTTCTATTGTTATTCTGGACATGCTCATTGATGTGTGGGTATCATATACGGCGGGTATAAGCCCGGGCGTCCTCTTCAGTGGCAAGCAGCGGCGCGGCTCGCGGCTTTATATACCCGCGCAGAGGTGTACCACCTATAATGTTCAGCCTAAGCTGAACCCAATTTCATATGATTGGGGATATAGATCTGAGGTCAAATTACATTGGTAATTTTAATTTTCCGAAACTGATCATTTTTACCTTATATTTATTATTATTATTATGTAATCATAATTTTATATAGACCATTATTATTATAATGAAATTTAGTAAAGTTGCAGTCAATGCTACTGAACAGAGAAAGAACAGTAGATAGATAGTTTAACAAATGTTCGACGTGATTCTTTAAATTGGCATAACTTTTTTATTTATGAACCGATTGACATGAAACAAACACTAAATGTTAAGTGAACCTTGCCACGATATATTAGTAAAACCACATCTAAATCGGATGAGGTGTATCTGAGATTAGCGTGCACAAACGCACAGACAAACAGACAAAAATTCTAAAAATCATTGTTTTGGGTTCTATTGCATTTATAAAGACCCCTAATAATAGTTTCTCTCATATATACTTCATGTACAGACAGCGGTCAGTTACATTTTTATTATATGTATAGATTAGTATAGAAGTATAGATTTCCTATAGCCCAAATTAAGTGTTGAACATCAAAATCAAAAATACCTTATTCAATTTAGGCACTAAGAAGTCGTTTATGAACGTCAAAACTAGTAGTCCGGTGAAGCTGTTAAGACCTTGCTTGGTCAATAGCGTAGTCAGTTCGAAAAAAAAAAAAACGTCAAAACTACCTCGGTTCGGAAACTAATCCAGTCATCGAGAAGTACCGGCAAAAAACTGGATCTGGTTTATCTCTTTAACATATATATTTAAAATATATTACAAGTTACAATCTTTTCATCAAATATTGTATCGTTATATTACCCAGATTAGTCAGGTCACCACGGTAAGGTAAGAAGGTTATATATTAATTTTTTTTTAAATGCAAATTAATTTGTTGCACTTAGCAACCGTGTGTCCCACATACAGATTGCCGATAATCCAGTACATTGAACCACTCCACATAGATGGTGCTTCGGATAACATTAAAAATAGAAGTTTCAGCGTTTCATAATCGATCCGTGTTGAAGACCGGCTGAGAATTTATAATGACACTCGGTATGCAAATCGAGGGTGCTGCTTGAACCTTCTGCTGTTATAAATAAGGAAATTTTCAATAACTTTAAATGTAGGTCTAATTATAATAGCTATATATTTATGAAAAAAAGTCGATGCAGTCATAAGGACTGTCGACAGTAGTGAAAACTTAAAATAATGGAATAACTGTGTTCTCTATTGAATTTTTAAATTACTGATATATTTTATATATTAAAATTATTAACATTATTCTGGTTTTCACATCTATTGGCAGTCGGAGCAATAATTATATACGTATTTATAAAGTTTATTAAGTGATCAAAAATATGATGGGTTATTCAAGCTCAATACAATATTAATATTACGTGTACACAGGTCGCCATATCACGTGTCGCTAGTCTGACGCAAGCGCGAAACGTCACAATCATGTCGAGGTCATCGGTGACGCGAACCCATAACTTTTCTCCAACCAAAAATCGCTCAACACAGCTAAAGAAGTTTTCTCTTCAAAAAACTACTAAAACTGTAGATTTTAAATTTATCATTATAATTCAGGAGCTACATTTTTCATCAATAATAAGTATTATAAACGTGAAACAACAACATTTTTAGTTTCAAAATATTACAAAAATGTAACTATGCCATCTGTTAAATGTTTAGCGAATTATTATGTTGTACAAAAATAATTATACGATATTTTGGAAGCATGCTTAATAAGCGAATCAATTCGACATAACACTTAATTTAGTACTAGGTGAAATAACCTTAATTATTTTGGAAACTTATTAAATTATCAATTTCTTTTTGTTATAAAAGCTTCATAGCCTAAAACCTATGTATGCATGTATAGTTATCTCTTCTTCGTTACACATTTTCGTTTCATAGAATGCAATTCACATTCAAACATGTTTCACTTCAAAAATCAAAGTAATGTCTTAGTGGTAACATAACCAAGGCCTTTACTGAACATAGAGAATCTGAATCATAAAATGAGTCCTACGTTTCGGTGGTGAAACATGTCATAAAGCCAGTATTTGTCTCCTAACATTTAATAATTTAAATCTATCACATGCACTTAATAGATTGGATACGATGACTGCACTCGAATCCCCATCTAGGTTTGACACACTATAGCTTTGTCCACATGGTTTTAAAATAGATTAAAAACCGCGGTTGTCTAGTGGTTTGATCGGTGGAATTTTATTTCGATCTCCACAAGTTCGAACCCCGGCATATACCAGCGAATTTTACACAATTAGCGTACATTTACTAATTTAAATTGATAACAGTATCGGTTGACCGTGAAGGAAAACATCCCGAAGAAACCTGAACCAAATTAATGTTCTTGTAGTATGTGGGAAAATGTAGATCTGTGAATTTCTCAGAGTTTGAAATCGCTAATACGTTGTGGGCTGGCGTAGTGATTATGCCCATGCCTTCCTTCGGGAAGAGGCCTATGTCCCCTCAATGATTTCTTGTAGGCTGACGATGATGACGATAAAATAGATTATGGTATGGTAGTCAAGCTTTGGGATATACGCCGTCAAGTTTTCTGCTTAATTAGGTTTTTTTTCGATTACTGGCAGTGATAAAAACGATTGTAATGAATTCTGACACAACAAAAATTTAGTCGAATTTAAGCTAATACAAAAATACACAACAACAGCAGGCCGATCAAAAAATGCCAACACAGATATCGAACCAATTTAACTGGGGGAGTAGTTAATATGTAATTCGCGATTCGATTCCCCGAGCGGTCAATGCGACACCGCGCCTAGTCGTTTAAATGGACAGCAAAGGGTGCGGTCCTTTTGATAGGCGAGCGGCGACTTCACTTACAGCGATCAACTCATAGTGCAAAGTCATTTAAAGCGTTGTCTCTACGCAAGAGCAATGTACTTTAATGTCGAATATTTTCAGTTTTATCTATAACTAGCTGATTCCCGCGACTTCGTTCGAGTCGTTTATTATCTCAATCGTTTTGTTACATCTCAAAGGGATTAGGCAACGTTTTGCAGGGAAAATCCCATGCGGTTTGACTTTTTCCGACACTTCCAATAATAATTATTATATTTCAACCAATTTATACAACATATTGACGAATTATATACCTAAAGCATCCTTGTGAATCACTTATAAAAACAGCACGAAAATCCGGTCCCGTTTTAGAGTTTATCGCGAACAGACAGACAGGCAGATGTAGCGGACGACTATCTTTTATAATACGTAGTGATGTTACATATTCAAACGCTTACTGCAAGATGATTTTAAGTTTGATTTTCATGAGTTCCCTTATTTTTTTTAAACAACATAGAGGATTTTTTCATTTCATTATCATCTCATTTCAATATCATTTCTTTAATGATTACATTTTTTTTAAAGGGAGTATGTGTATACCACAATATATTTCAAAGAAAGGCCGATGTATTCTAATGACATCATAGAAAGGAGTTTGCGAGCACTTTCATTGACTACGCTGGGTTAACATTATGAAATATATAAAAATATTGTCTTATGAAATTTTACATTAAAAATATCTACAGATAAATCCACGAAGGTATGTCTTTATCTCCTAAGGATAATCTACATTAATTATTTTTATGCTCAATATATTATTAAACAAAATTGTTAATGACTAATATTAAAAAATATAGTATCAATACTTATTCAATTATATACGTTAATTACATTTAGCATTTAGTGTGGATAAAAGCTGCCGTCATAATATATTATTTCAATATATCTCAGAGGATATCACTTCATTAAAATTACAGCCAAAAAAAAGTTATAGATATCAAACGGCAAAAATATGGATTTAAATTATCTATATACTTATGACTCTACAAATAATGCACTAAACATTATTATTTGTTATTAATTTATATTTGACATTTTTTTAATTGATCGTGTGCATTTACTTATTTTTCATATTAGTAATGATTTGATACACCAAATAATAAATTAACATATTACCATAATTTGGTGAAAAATGCAACTAATCATTCGAAATCGACGAGCAGTAATAAAAATAACAGACCTTAGCCTTGTCTCAACCTTACCTAATAAGAGTAAGATAATAACAATACGATATTATTACTGTAATAAAATTACTTACTTATAGTTTTCAATTTCAAATACCTCTGTCAATTACAATGGAATAAATGATGAGGTTTTTGTGTAAAAATACAAAAATGTAATATAATATTGATCGCTACAAAATTATATTTTGTATAACTTACGCAATAATGACAATAGAAGATAATAAAATCCATTCTCCGATAAAAATACATACCTGAAAAGGAAACAAATGAATTAATGAAGTTGTATAAGACACTTTATTTTAACTTTTAGACGATAAATAGTGTGTAAAAGAAGAGTAATCAGAAAGTGTGCTTGTAATAAACTAGTGGTCACCCAATGGTCGAAATTTGACCAAAATTTATAGGCATACTGAAGTTTTTTTCAAAGGCTGCACAAATCGTGTAGGAATCGTGAAGTATGACGAATAGAGACTTACACATAAAGCTTTATACTTTCAGATTACAAGGAAAAACTCAGTTTCCTAATTTGTTATTAATGACACTAAATATCATCAATAGCTAAAGAAAATCGGTTAAATAGAGGAGAGAATAGCTCTTAATTGTTTTGCTTTTCGTATGTATACAATATACTTAGATACATTTTAGGTGGTAGAGTCACGCTGGAGCTATTACTGGTTTCAGTATGAATGGGTCGGCTCACTCAGGGTAGAACGACCCTCTCACAGAAAACCGACGTAAAGTAACAGTGCTTGCATTGTTGCGTTTCGTTTGGCCAGTGTGAGCGCCGGAAGGACACCTTCCCTTCCCCCTCAACACAGGTTGGCAACTCACTTGCGACTATACTAGTATTGCAAGTATCTATGGACGGTGGCGATCACTTAACATCAGGTGACCCCCTGTTCGTTTGCCTCCTACGATAAAAAAAGAAAGTGTTATATATCGTCCTATTGTTCATGGAGTAGTATAATATTCACATTTAATTTAATTTTTTCATGTTTGCTTAGCAAATTGCGTTAGTTATCTATCGAATAAAACGAACTGTAGATAGAATATCTATTATCAAGTATGTATTTGTGCGTTCCGGTAGCCATACATCACAACTCTCATCAAATTTGCAGTCAATAAAAACAAGCGAGTTTGTGGTTAAATACAAATTATATAGGACTAAAGGGCCCGGCGAACGCATCCTTATAACGTCAAAAACCTTGACAAATTATATACCAAAACCTTCCTCATGATTTTACGCTATATACTGGAGTAAGCCGCATGAAATCCATTCAGTCCGTGTTGAGTTTATCGCGAACAGACGGACAGACAAACGCCGTAAGGGACTTTGTTTTATACTATGTAATGATGATAAGACAATCATTTTAATTCGTAGAATCTTTGCTTTATATATAAAATGGATTTAAACATCTTAACGTTATCTTTCTAGTATATCGCCACAATACAAAAAATCTTAGTGATTCCTTCTCACGCCTTATGTTCAAAAAATTAATAGAGTATGTCCAACTTCATTGAGCAATTCGTTTTTATGTTATTTTTTCCATAAGAATTTTTTAAGTTGGGTTTTTAATGAAGCAGATACCGTATTTTAATACCGTTTCAAACAAAGTTTATAGAATATAACTTCAATTAAAATCAGATACATTTGTGAACAAACACCAATAATATCTTTATATAATTATATAAAAATCCAGTGCATGAGTGATGTTTGTCGACAATGAACTCCGAAACTACTCAACTGATCTTCATGAAAGTTGGCACTTATGTATAATTTTTTCCAATTTTGAGACATAGGATCATTTATATTCCGATCAGTGGCCTCAATATTTGGTAATTGCAAATTAAATGACTGTCAATGTTGATTATTGTTATTAATTGTAAGTTTATCAAGGCTCGAACAGATGGCGTTTTAAATTAGTTTATTGACAGAAAGTTGTAGGACCGATTGTTATAGACAACTCATAGATGGCGCCACGTTTTAATTTTGAATTTCGTTTTCAACTCCCGTTTATTTTACTGTGCACGTGTTCTGTCATGTAATAACTAAGCCATAGTAACGTGTGGTAACGTTCACCTAGTAGAGTATAAGAATTACAGTGAATCCACGGAATAGTATAAGTAAAGCCGTCAGTCTAAACACCGCCTTACGTCACAAAAGCTTGCGGCCGTATAAGGGCAGTACACACCGCCGGGGATTCGTTCGGCTAAATTGGACTTTAGAAACGTTCCTGCCTCATCCGAAACGAACTGTAACCGTTATTGGTTAGGTAAAAAGAAATGTTCTGATCGTTCCTTTAAAGCGTAACAGATAATGAAATGAAGGGATTTTTTGAAATGGTATTGGAAATACACATTTGAACACTTACGTTAATACATTTATGGGTGATTTTTTTTATTTATCTAGTAAACAGTGCTCATATAGCTGTATTAGAATTATTGAAATGGAACTTCTTATGGCACGGTAGGGAAACATTTTCGTTACGCTGCAGGATCTGACATGTTTCTATGTGCTCTCTCAGTGAGTCCTTATGGTATATGGATTTGGCATGTAAAAACATTCATAAATTAAACACCTGAATACGTGCACCTGTCACCGTAGTAAAGTTGCTTAGTCTGCACTATGAAATGAAACTTCGATCATACTTTCAGCTGGAGTTCACAAGTTTGATCTTGTGAAACTAATTTTATTTTGGGTATACCTTTGTTTTTTTAATTGTATTTTTGTTTGAAGATACCACTTTTAAATTCCATAGCAGATAGTGGTCTAGAAATTCTGCCAATAACATTAGTGGCAAAATTGATTGAACGGTTTCAGAGTTCAAGAAACAAATAAATAACGGGCACTTGTATTTTATTTATAGGTATAGATTATTAGAAAAAAACTAGCCAGTTATAAAAAAGAAGTGTTTTAGTAAACACTGCACGTCTAAGCGTCGTATTGATTGATATCGGCAGCGGGTTATTTCTAAACAGTTTAACGGTTGCGATCGCGTGAAATGGGCCACACGGTTTTATCTACGTGCTCCAAGTTTTATAGTGCGGTTTTCTCCCATACACAGCTACCAAGAATAGGTGTAAATAAATATTTTCACAAAAATCTTAGACTTTGTAACTGTCAACGGTTTCTACCAATCTCTCATCGATGTTCTCCCATAATGTGATAAATCTGGTGAAACATTTTCAGAAATATAATTGGCAATAAAGTGCGAAGTATAAGATAATACTGTATATCCAATATCCATTTTAAAAAACTTTGTACGTATGTCTGTCTTTTTGTTTGTTTGATAAGACAGGCAGATCTTCAAAACTTTTAAACGAATATTGAACATAATTATAGATTTAATCAAAATCGGTTATCGGAGAAAACGACATCTTAATTTAAAGTTTTGGTGATCTGTTGAGTTTTGAAAATAATAAAAATTGCGTTGCGCTGTTTTCCACAATTTAAAAGTATGTATATTATCAAAATATATTAGAAATGTAAATAACAGGAACCATAAAAAGCTTAGACACCGAAATCAAAGAATTATAATAGGTCACAGTTAGACATGGAGCATACTATATATCACTACTGTTTTTCATATGAAATAGGAAGTATTTTTTATATTATAAGTATTAATTGATATCACTGCTATTTGTCATATGACAAAAATAACTTGTCATAATAATTAACTATAACTTATATAACTGCTACTTTTCATGTTATGAGTCAAAAGAGCATGTAATTTATAACGTGTAGAGTTGGACGTCTGTTATATATTATGCTTCTAAGGGTATATAATTGACGCTCTGCACTTGTAAATACCGAAAATTAATGTAGGCACAGCGTGATTATTATCATTATCACATCACCCCATAAGACACTCACTACAGGCTCAAAGATCTAATCCCGAATGAAGGAATGGGCATAATCACCACCGCAATGATAACTTGGGGATTTCTAACTCCGACAAACTATAGTTCTATATTTTTTAGAACATTTCTCAGGTTCAGATTGTCTCACGATGTTACCTTCAGCCGATAGTGCTATTCATATTTAATTAACAAATGTAGAAGACTTCATAAATTTCATTGATATATACCATGGTTCAAACCTGCAGACAAAAATTGATATTCCACTGGTCAAATCAATAAACCACTTCAGTTTTTTAACAGTGTCATAATAACTTCAAATGTAAGAGGTTTTCGTTTATCACCTGTGATATATCACATATAAAATAGCAGTAATGATTTACTCAAATTTCACCGCTACGTGATTATATAACATAGCTATAAATTCCATGCCTATTCTTAATACATTCTATTATAATGATATCACTTAATACATTCGAAATTTTACTTTAAAGTATTCTAATGCATAGACAGTAATCATTCACTATAATTTTACACAGTTCTTCTACTTTCTACTTCAGTTCTTCGAAATTTAAGTGGCTTATAACATTACAAATAAATAAATGGGTATGTTCTTCATATAATTCATACGATTCACCAATATATAAGTAGGTATATAGCTATGTGGTAACTCAATAAGAGCAACGAAACCTGTATATAGGTAACCTTCAGAAGGTAATTTACAAATTGATTCGCGATTGCTCTTGGCAACGTTCCGGGGAAGGGTCGCAATGTATTTACACAAGCGAGCTATGTATATACCGGGGACATACTCATCCGTGATTCCTGTATTATCCTCTAATATTTACTTACTAGTATCTAGATCAGAATCGAGAGGATTATTTTAGTTATCTGCAAGGTAATTTGTAATGAAATTACAATGTAGTATCAAACACAGTAATGTTTTGTTTTACAGAGTATCAGCTATACCTGTGACTCCATTCATGTTTGTTATTATTTATTGTAATTGGTAGTTATAAGGCTTCAATACAATGCAGCGCCATGTAGTAGCAAAATGAATAGCACAATAGTAATAAATGTGTTCAAACATTATATCAATTTTCATCAAGATCAGTTAAAAGTACAAAAATAGATCCGCTGTGGCGCCATCTGGTGATGATCTATAGTAAAACGGAAAGGAAAAAAAACTAAGTTATTTTGAAAGGTGTCGTGATCGGTCGGTGATAAATCTTACTTTTGAATCAAGAGGTAGCCAATTTAATTCATGTATAGAAGTGGCCTTTATGACCTGAATATGATTATTAACAATTACTTGGACATTAAATATCATATACCTCAACTGTATGGATACTGCTCTATATAACATAATTAGTTTGAAATCTCTTGGTTCTATGTGATAAAATTGTCCCTTCATATTAGAAATAAAAAGAACAATTCAGTGACAAACTTTTCAAAATTGTATAAAATAAAAGTACGAAGCTGATGTCAAAGCAAAAACTTACACTCCGCTGTTTGCTTGAGTAAGAAACTTTCCAATAAAAGTTTACAGAAAACAATATTATTAGTTAAAAATAATCCTGTAGCGAGAAACAAATCAACCGTTCTTTACTTCTGCCAGTATTCGTTAAGTTAGACTAGTGTTGGGAAATGATATCACGACATATATCGACAAATTTAATTATTTTACAAATAATATAAATTACAAATTAACGTCAATATAAGTATAAATAATAAAAATAATAAATATAAGTATAAAAAATATAAGTATAATGTAACGAGTATTTAGCATAATGTTTGGTATAATATGGAATATTACATTGCTGATTTTTTAGACATTCGGATTTTCCAACGATAACTAAATGTATTTAGGGAGATGTTTCATAATTGTTATTAATATAAATACACTAGTTACTTTCATAAGCGTTTCATAAGTGTTTCATAAGCGTTCAATTTTGAAAAAAAGTACATTACAATAAAATGTTAACTGATTAAAACCCATACAATGTGCGATCGTTGCTTAGAATGCCGACTTTGTGCTTGAATCTCGACACATGATACCTTACTGGCATAAGTATTCACAGTTCAAGCTTTCTCAATAATGCTCACGGTCAATTTCCCTTCGGTTTTCAAAACCCGAAACCACGCTACTTGGCTCACTCGTGCTATTATTTCATTCTTTCTTTGATATTTTCCGTCCTATATTTTATAAGGTAATTGCTCCGCTCCTAAAGATCATAGGGTGATGTTAGTTAACTTGTAACCTTCTTCATTAAAAAGACTAAAATACAAAAACATTTTTTTAAGCCTGATTATTACATCGAGCGATTAACATATTCTAACAACTAAAAATTTCATTCGCTTTATGATATGTTAATAGTTTCATCGTAAAATTTCACCACAGATTTGATATTCTTCTAAACAAGTAACCGAATCGTTCATTACATCCTTTATGAGTCTGCAAAAAAATTGCTACTACGTTACTCAAAACGCAGTCGTACAAGCCTCTTGTCATAAAATGTTCTATGACAAGCAAAATTCGCATACTATCATTTATTACATCGATATTATTAATCCTTTTGTATTATATCTTATACTATAATCCTATATTTAAAAACCAACGGCCAGAAAAATAATCATTCATCTACTTATAAGTATGACAACAGACTGATGTCTGTATGTGTGTATGTCTGGTGTAAGGCATTATCGAACACAAATTTATCGAACACCAGCGCGCATCACTATCGAGGGCTGATTTCCACGAAAACCAATATACCATAGCAATATCAATAATCAATTGGTGCATTCTTGGCACGAGTTCAAGTCTATTACAGAGACGATATAAGAGATGCACATTCAAATGTATTGTGGATTCCTTTTGTACTGAAATCTCGCATCTGGCCCGGAGTTATTCCGCTCAGGTTTTCCACTTTGCCTCGGTTATTTGAAATAGTGTTTTGTTGGCAGTAAAATTTAATACTTGATATATTAAGTAAAATAAAGTAAATAATGTTTAATGGGCAATTAAAAAGAAAGACTGAGTGAGAGGCCGTGTGTATGGTATTTCTGCTATCTTTGTGACGGCTCTGCCAAATAGCAGTTGGCCGCGTTGAACTCTGTCGATCACACAGCTCAAGACACGTCAGTGAAGAGTCATTAATAGTAGCCAAACTGCAAACGCTAGAACATCGGTGTAGGGTCGCATTTAAGGAATGTGTATGTCGGCGCGACGACGCGAGGCACGCCAATGATCCATCATAAAAATGATATTTAATGAGAACTAAACCACTCCATCATAATAATATCGTCAGAATGAACTCACTAAACCACCCCATCATAATAATCTCATCACATCTCAATATAAAATAATAATTAAGAACTATTAATTCAGACTAATAATAATACTGCGACTCAACACCAAATAATAATTAATTCAGACTATTTGGTACAGTAGATGACCAATTAATTAGTTACAAATAGTTATCACCAAATAATAATCAATTCAGACTATTTGGTACAGTAGATAACCAATTAATTAGTTACAAATAATAACTAATTCGTTTGCACAAATTAATTATTCAGTGTCTAGGTTAAGCGACTCGCACGGTACGGGTGTACCGTTCGACGCCAGAGCCAAGACTGACTTAACGGCTTTACAAACCAAATAATAATCAATTCTGACTATTTGGTACTGTAGATAACCAATTAATTAGTTACAAACCAAATAATAATCAATTCTGACTATTTGGTACTGTAGATAACCAATTAATTAGTTACAAACCAAATAATAATCAATTCTGACTATTTGGTACTGTAGATAACCAATTAATTAGTTACAAACCAAATAATAATCAATTCTGACTATTTGGTACTGTAGATAACCAATTAATTAGTTACAAACCAAATAATAATCAATTCTGACTATTTGGTACTGTAGATAACCAATTAATTAGTTACAAACCAAATAATAATCAATTCTGACTATTTGGTACTGTAGATAACCAATTAATTAGTTACAAACCAAATAATAATCAATTCTGACTATTTGGTACTGTAGATAACCAATTAATTAGTTACAAACCAAATAATAATCAATTCTGACTATTTGGTACTGTAGATAACCAATTAATTAGTTACAAACCAAATAATAATCAATTCTGACTATTTGGTACTGTAGATAACCAATTAATTAGTTACAAACCAAATAATAATCAATTCTGACTATTTGGTACTGTAGATAACCAATTAATTAGTTACAAACCAAATAATAATCAATTCTGACTATTTGGTACTGTAGATAACCAATTAATTAGTTACAAACCAAATAATAATCAATTCTGACTATTTGGTACTGTAGATAACCAATTAATTAGTTACAAACCAAATAATAATCAATTCTGACTATTTGGTACTGTAGATAACCAATTAATTAGTTACAAACCAAATAATAATCAATTCTGACTATTTGGTACTGTAGATAACCAATTAATTAGTTACAAACCAAATAATAATCAATTCTGACTATTTGGTACTGTAGATAACCAATTAATTAGTTACAAACCAAATAATAATCAATTCTGACTATTTGGTACTGTAGATAACCAATTAATTAGTTACAAACCAAATAATAATCAATTCTGACTATTTGGTACTGTAGATAACCAATTAATTAGTTACAAACCAAATAATAATCAATTCTGACTATTTGGTACTGTAGATAACCAATTAATTAGTTACAAACCAAATAATAATCAATTCTGACTATTTGGTACTGTAGATAACCAATTAATTAGTTACAAACCAAATAATAATCAATTCTGACTATTTGGTACTGTAGATAACCAATTAATTAGTTACAAACCAAATAATAATCAATTCTGACTATTTGGTACTGTAGATAACCAATTAATTAGTTACAAACCAAATAATAATCAATTCTGACTATTTGGTACTGTAGATAACCAATTAATTAGTTACAAACCAAATAATAATCAATTCTGACTATTTGGTACTGTAGATAACCAATTAATTAGTTACAAACCAAATAATAATCAATTCTGACTATTTGGTACTGTAGATAACCAATTAATTAGTTACAAACCAAATAATAATCAATTCTGACTATTTGGTACTGTAGATAACCAATTAATTAGTTACAAACCAAATAATAATCAATTCTGACTATTTGGTACTGTAGATAACCAATTAATTAGTTACAAACCAAATAATAATCAATTCTGACTATTTGGTACTGTAGATAACCAATTAATTAGTTACAAACCAAATAATAATCAATTCTGACTATTTGGTACTGTAGATAACCAATTAATTAGTTACAAACCAAATAATAATCAATTCTGACTATTTGGTACTGTAGATAACCAATTAATTAGTTACAAACCAAATAATAATCAATTCTGACTATTTGGTACTGTAGATAACCAATTAATTAGTTACAAACCAAATAATAATCAATTCTGACTATTTGGTACTGTAGATAACCAATTAATTAGTTACAAACCAAATAATAATCAATTCTGACTATTTGGTACTGTAGATAACCAATTAATTAGTTACAAACCAAATAATAATCAATTCTGACTATTTGGTACTGTAGATAACCAATTAATTAGTTACAAACCAAATAATAATCAATTCTGACTATTTGGTACTGTAGATAACCAATTAATTAGTTACAAACCAAATAATAATCAATTCTGACTATTTGGTACTGTAGATAACCAATTAATTAGTTACAAACCAAATAATAATCAATTCTGACTATTTGGTACTGTAGATAACCAATTAATTAGTTACATACCAAATAATAATCAATTCTGACTATTTGGTACTGTAGATAACCAATTAATTAGTTACATACCAAAT
The DNA here is from genome assembly GCA_015888305.1 of Antheraea pernyi. NCBI lineage: Eukaryota > Metazoa > Arthropoda > Insecta > Lepidoptera > Saturniidae > Antheraea > Antheraea pernyi. The sequence goes on along the minus strand of MU159098.1, from coordinate 187,198 downwards.
AATAATCAATTCTGACTATTTGGTACAGTAGATAACCAATTAATTAGTTAGAAACCAAATAATAATCAATTCTGACTATTTGGTACAGTAGATAACCAATTAATTAGTTACAAATAATAAATAATTCGTTTACACAAATTAATTATTCAGTGTCTAGGTTAAGCGACTCGCACGGTACGTGTGTACCGTTCGACGCCAGAGCCAAGACTGACTTAACGGCGGTCGCTCCGCTCCTTTTATACCGAAACACGAGTAGTAGGGAGAGAGGCGTGACCGGATGACACAATCAATGTGGGTAGGCGCCGATACGGCCATTCTGACTCAAGCGCGCTCTCGGCGCTTACAAATACAATATTATAAAGGCGTTTACAAATACAATTAACACTGCAATTAACAAAAACATTTCATAAAAGCGTGACCGGATGACACAATCAATGTGGGTAGGCGAAAACAGGCAATCACCCACACTGGGATCTAGCCAACATTATAAAACAGGCAATGACCCACACTGGGATCTAGCCTCTTAGACCGGGATAAGGATGCTCTTGGTGACCAGCCACACGCTGAAGGAAGGATGGTTTGGATAGGTACAAAAATAATAATAAGGCAATCACCCATCCTGGGATCTAGCCTCTAAGACCGGGATAAGGATGCGCATGGTGGTCAACAATGTGCGTAAGGATGGATGTTTTGGATAGGTATAAAAATAATAATAAAATTCCACTCTGTCACTCCTGACTAAAACTTTGCGTTTCTACCCAAACACAACACACCATACCTTTGAGTGTTTACCCAAACACAACACACCACACCTTAGCATTACAGTAAACGGCACCACTGAAAACAGAAACCCATACTTTTGTATGTTCTCTAAAGACATTAGTATCACTGTAAATATGTTCCCCTTGCCCCTGTGGCGCACTCGATGCGTGATCAGAAGCGAAGGTTCTCCACTTCCAAACGTCACTGTGTTATAAAACACCCTGCTACATGGCAAAAGGTGATGGGCCCGCGATCCCATCGCTACTGGCGTGGCCAGAACACTGTCACTGCTAACATAGCAATTAGAAATGGATTTATATGAAAACAAGGCTAATATGGGCGAAGTCTTATCCCACTTGCTAGAAGTGGACTCATGTAAAAACAAGGCTAATATGGGCGAAGTCTTATCCCACTTACTAGAAGTGGATTCATATTAAAACAAGGCTAATATGGGCGAAGTACTATCCCACTTCTGATGTCGGCGCGACGACGCGAGGCACGCCAATGATCCATCATAAAAATGATATTTAATGAGAACTAAACCACTCCATCATAATAATATCGTCAGAATGAACTCACTAAACCACCCCATCATAATAATCTCATCACATCTCAATATAAAATAATAATTAAGAACTATTAATTCAGACTAATAATAATACTGCGACTCAACACCAAATAATAATTAATTCAGACTATTTGGTACAGTAGATGACCAATTAATTAGTTACAAATAGTTATCACCAAATAATAATCAATTCAGACTATTTGGTACAGTATGATAGTCCTGTGATGAAATAGAGACAGTGGAATTAGCTAGTGCAGATCACGTACATATCGGCGCCTACCCACATTGATTGTGTCATCCGGTCACGCCTCTCTCCCTACTACTCGTGTTTCGGTATAAAAGGAGCACAATCAATGTGGGTAGGCGCCGATATGTACGTGATCTGCACTAGCTAATTCCACTGTCTCTATTTCATCACAGGACTATCAGACGCCGTACAGACCTCCGTCTATTCTTAGTCGATGTACCATTTATCCGCTGGAAGCGCTTAGCATCTTCATGAATTATGCGAAACGCAAAAGAATGGAATGCGTTACCGGGGTCTATTTTTCCTAAAGTATACAGTATAACAGCCTTCAACAGAAGAGTGAATAAGTTTTGTCAGTGTTACTGAGGTCATACTTCACTCAGTGTAGTGTTTGTATACTATTATCTGCAATTGTGTCTAGAACTCGACTACAATAGATCAGTGAAACACTAGGCTTAGTAGCACGCTTAGATTTGTCATGTTTCGCGGTCAGCGGACGTTCTATATAATAAGTAAGTGAGGTGATAGTGTGCCTGTATCCGACTGAAATAAGCCCGTCAAAGTAAGCCAGGTCAGCGAGTGTTTATATAGTTGCCGAAAGGCTTGCAGGCTGGCATGGTAGAGGTGGCCTCAAATGGATCTTAGATCTGACAATGGCTACCGTTGTTTTTAGATTAAACTGTAATTACTAATTTGCACCATAAAAAATAGGTCAATTGTAAATCTATAGAAAAATAGGCCTAGATAAAATATTTCAGTATCTTATGTCTGTTTGTCAAATGAGTTTTTTTTATTTAGTAGCTCTTAACGAAGTTTACTGTTGTAAGTAAAAAAATTAGAAATAGTCACTTTTTGCGTAAAAAAAATTATTAGTCCAAGCCTTATATACGTCTCTATTCGTCTTACTTTTACGTCTACCATCTACCATTTGTACAACAATCAATACAATACATACTATTCAATAAAAAAAAACAGATAATAATATCTAACACGTCAAGAAAAAACTTTATACCGCTTATTGAGATCGATTTTTTTTTTTTTATAGTAGCACGGCAAAATGACTGCACAGCGCCTGATGGTAAGCACAGTACAATCCAAAAACAACGACGACCACCGAGTGATATACTATCCATCGCCGGTCGCCGCTGTCATGCCGGCCTGCGAAAAGCTGGATATGCACAGGCTGATCCCGAAACGCGACTCGCAAAAGCGAATCACTATGACGGGCTTTTTCGCAATATACATGGTGGTTGCGACCCAGTCAGGCTGTAAAACCCTACCACCCCGCTTTCGCCATTGCCTCGTTCGTTATTCAGCAGGGTGCACCACGTGCAGGTGAGGTTGGCTTGGGTGTCTCAAGTCTTAGATGTTATTTGACACCCCTTACACCCCAACCGAATGTCGAATATCGGACAACCACTAGTTTTCGTAATTCAGAAATTAGTTTCAGATAACTACAATGCACTTGTCAAACAAATTAAATTACTAATCACTTTATCAAATTATACAATAATTATTATTTTAAATTATAGCATAACGATAATATTAAACCGAACAGTTCTTTATTGACATGACCGCAGTTAAGGGCGCGACCTAATAATAAATTAGGGCTTGTTTAATAGTTAATTTCGAAATGGAAACGTGTCTGTTGGGAATAAACATACCAAAACTATCGGATAACTATCGTTCAAAGTTAATGCAGTTCGTATAATTATGTGAAGATAACATAAAAGCCTCATTAGTTTTAGAAAATTTAGTATAATATTATAAAACAAAGTCCTGTGCCACGTTTATCTGTCTGTCTGTTCGCGATAAACTCAAAAACGACTGAACGGATTTTCATACTGTTCTTTAATAAATAGAGTGCTTTACGAGGAAGGTTTAGGTATATAATTTATAAAGATTTTATGTAAATTGGTTGAAATACAACGATCATTGTTGGAAGTGTCGGAAAAGTCAAGCTGCCTGAGAGCTTTCGTTGAAAACTCTGCCTAATCCTTTTAAGATAAAACAAAACAATGTAGACAACAAACCACGTAGGCGAAGTCGCCGGTATCAGCTAGTTTAGTATAAATTGTCCTTATTCTTAATAATCTACTAGCTTTTTCCTGCAGCTTCGCTCGCTGGAATGTAGATTTGACCTGTTCTTGACAATGTTTTACTACATAAATAGTACCCTATATCATTTTTTGTATCTCTGGCAACGTTTATACAAAATGTCATGACAATCGGTAAAGGGTGTGAAAGTATAACCAACAAACTCACATCGACATTTATAATATTAGTAAGGATAATTGAAATTACTCAGTGACTCAATAAGATATGCAACATTTGTAATAGTGTTTGGTATTACAACAAAGTCTCAAAGCATATTAGTGATTTGTCGGACTGTATGTTTGAGTGGACTTTAGTTTTCAAAAACTAGTATATCAATACGTGAACGATGGTGATATTTGGAATTGACACCTCTCTTTGTGCATCCATTAAAAACAATTGTAATGTTAATGTATTTGAAATAGATATATGTTCAAAAGATAAACCTGGCCGAGTTTCTTGCTGGTTCTTCTTAATAACTGGGTTGTTTTCAGAACCAGCGGTCATTTTAACGTTCATAAGCGCCTTCTTAGGTCCTAAATTGAATAAGGTGTTTTTGATTTGACATGACTACATTTTGTGTTTGAAGTACCTGTCATAAAAATATATATTCGCATGGATGTAACAATAACATTACGACTAATGTACGATTTAGATACGTTTTTTAGCGATTTTCATTCAATCACGTAAACAATTTTTTTTCGTTGCACCTAATTTTAAATCTATGATATCTTCAAAGGTATCCTTTAGAATGGAATGCTTTTAAGGACAGTCTTGATGTATATTAAACTCAGAAAGTAACTAAAGTATTTAATATAATAATGAATTGTATATTTACCGAAACATAGTCGCAAGTAACCAGTTATTTTTTTATAATATGCAAAACGTAAAACTGATTACTGTGAGTTATCCTCAAGAGATAGATATAATTCTTTTTTCTAGGACTTTTTTCTAGACATTTTTAAGATATATAAGTGTGTAATACATCATTTTCATGTATCTCATAAAGTTTAGCAAGCGTTGCCCATGTAAGCGTCTGGAAACTCCTCCTTATTATTATATTGGAATACGTCGACTCTTCCTTATTTTATATAAATATTACATGATAATAAACAAAAAATCTAAAATTCAACCGCAGCGCCACCTATCTGTTCAAATTATGAACCATTCTCGGATCCACTCGAACACCCACACAAAATTTCAGTCAGGAGTTCAGTGACATACACACTTACAGAAGAAATTTATATATAAAGATAATATATATATGTTACACATATAAACCTTGAATATGAAATTCTCTAAACGACAGAGAAAGCCTTATTAAAATCAGTTATTTAGTTTAGAAGAAGATGTTTAGTTTTAAAATATTGTAAGGTGAATAGAATTACATTTTCAATTAGGTAGGAGCTTATTTAAATGGTCTACACCGCGTTATTTTTCATATAGCTGATATATTATCAATTAAATTTGCCCTTCATAGTCCGGCGATGCTGTGAAGACCCGTCAGGTCAACAGCGGATAGTCGGGTCGAAAAAAATGATTTTTGGTCTAGAGATAGTCCATAGATGTCACCAAAACGTTGTAAAAAAAAACAGATTATAATGTACAATATTTCACACAAAAGAACAGTTCATTAGAGGTACTTCGGTGCTTTAAGCGGCAAATAATTTATCAAGAAAGGGTACAAAACTTTCCATTTAACGTAGACGACGATACCGAATTCCATAAATAAAGTGAATCATGGTGACTAAGCGCTTACGAGGTTATGGACTGTTTATTATTTTACGAACTAAGTAAACACATCATCAGTTATTTGAAGGATACTTAAAAATAATTTTGAATTACTCAGGGACTTACAGTTAAGTGTATATATAAAAATGGATCCCGATATATTTGAAATAAATTAATTCCAACACATTTTCTATAATTGCCTTATGGCATAGCACCTGTAAGTATTTTTTCATGAAGATTTTTGATTTTATCATGTTAATATAACTCGGTACTAGATGACACTGTAGATATAATCATATTATATTATAATTAAGTTTCGTATAGTCCTTCAGGAACAACTTTTGAAGCGACTATGGTTCAGTTGATAACATGTTCGGACACTTTTTTTTTTTTTTATTGTAGCACGGCAAATTGACTTCACTAGCAACAATAGCTTTGACATACATAAGCGCCTTTCAGGGCCAAATTTGAATAAAGTATTTTTAATTTTTAAAAAATCAGATGAGATGCTGGGCAAAGGATATTATAAAAATAAAAAAATGAAAAAAAAAATATTGTTACTCCCAAAAAACCATAACAATAGCTCCTCCACAGCAAACATACATATCGCTTACAAAATTAACTTTTCTTGTAAATTTAACAAACTAAAAAACGCTTTTGACATAACGATGACAATTATTATCGTTTTTAACAATGGGCACACCTCTAGCGTAATCGGTAAATTAAATAAGTCACGCATGTGTTCCGACAGGCCTGTATGCTAATGGAGTATAATCCCCATAGCGCGTATTCGATACACGTTTTCTATTATATATAATTTTTCGTTTGATTCCCTTTTATTACGCTTTCTTATAACTGTCCACATATTAATTCATCGTCATCATTTGCAGCCCCTAAATCACTCAATCCGAGCATAGTTTCTGCTCTTGTAAATCACTTTTCTTCGTTCTAAGTAATTCTTATGTCATTTTCATTTAACATATCATTTCATCCTTCTTTTTATACAATTAAAAAAAAATGATCTAGCTGGGTATACTAACCCGAATATGATTTACTCCAAATTAACCAAATAAACGGGACTCCATTACGACTATTCTTCAAAATTTCCTTTCATTAATACCCCTACGGGTAATCAGATTAAGGTGACTACACCGAAGACAGATGTAGCCTCACTTCGTTTCTTAGGAAAGCGGACCAAGAGTATTTCACTGACACACTCGAGGATGTGCACCTTCTCCGAGTCGTTATCTGGACATTTCCTGTATATTGGCAGTGATTGCAATCGCACCACGTGTGCCTCTCCACCCGTACGAGATCTCGCGGACCCATAAGCCCCCAAGCCCATGCCCTAGCCCCAGCCCCAGCCTCAATAGGTTAAACGAGCACTGGCTAACCTCGCCTATGACGCCTATCGCATATGACATTCAGTAGATCATAGCTTTTAACGCGATGATAAACAACAATAAAAATCTTGGGGTGTTTAACGCGATCTCGAGCTTCTTTGGCATCGTGACCACTATACAACTTACAAAAGAAACTCGCTCCAGTTACAATAGAAAAATATGCATATTTGACTTTTGCCTGCATGTGTGCCATATTCATGTGTATTAATAAAATTGATGCGTTTATTATTTCTCTGAGCTAATCTCTGTAGTGGCCGTGCCGATTTTGACGAAACTTGTACTGAGAAATAGACGAATTTTCAAGTTATTATCTAGATTATATACAAACACGCCATTTCGTATGTGATAAATACTAATGAAAAACTATAACAGTAGTAACTTAAAATCATAATTGGAACAAGGGTTACAGGACTTAAGCAGTAATGAAAAAATAAATAAAGGACAAGTCAAAATTAACTTCAAACAAATACGCAGTACCCAAAGAACAAATCCATTTTTCACAAGAACGTAGTCACCATCTAGTAATATATATGTGTCAGGTAATATGAATAATAAATCAATTAATACTTATATAATCTACATTATTTATCACATTTAGTAACTACTTATTAGTTTGCTATTTTGATATTACGCTGAAGTAGTTCAATTAGTTTAAAACGGTGATTACCACAAACAATTTAACCGTTGATAATTACATTTTTTGCAATTACTAGTATCAATAGATATTCAAAATTAAAATGTCTCCAAAATACAGAAGAATACCTTGATTCATTATTTGACCTATAACATGTATATATCATATATGTATACAATTTTTTTTACTTATAATGATGGTTTATTTAATTTATTGTCCACGTTATAAAATATGCTCAAACACATATCAATATTTGGCTCCAAAAGTCACCCTCCGACGAGGTCTCCATCAAATCCCGCGATTATGCCCGGAATCACCTCTGTACTTTTGTTCGGTCCTGGTTCTTTGTCGATGGATTACAATAAAATTTTATCCGGGAAACCCATTCGCAGTTACCTTTTATTATAATGTTGCTACCGTCATCCGGGATACTACTTTTCACTGGACCCCCATTGTTGAGCAGGATAATGGGACCAAGCATTTTATTCCGCTACAGATTTCTTTAAATGTACTGCCGCTAACACAAGGGTTAACTGAACATATTTTTATTAATGCAATCTAATTAAATATTTGTTAGAAGATTAGCAAATTGAAATTTAACGCATTAAAGACAAACTATGCGGCTTCGTATGTATTAATTATTCAGTCATTATTTTCCTTTGGTTACACTATTTTAACTATTATTTTATTATGTGTAACCGTATTATTAACGCTGTCAAATTTGGCAGTAAATATAATCTCTGTACAAACTTTTCATAAAAATCTATTATTAGAGATAGAAAAATTATTATTTTATGGTTTATAAAAATATTATTGATATTTTTTCTGATATATTAATTGTGGAATGGTATTTACTTTCCATGTGCTAAAGTTTCCCAAGATCGATGGAGGCATTCGAACATATGAGTTTTGCTAATAAACAAACTATATGTAAATATTTTTATTGATAATACTTATAGCCTAGCAATTGTGGTAACGTATCCACATTGTGTACAAAAAAGCATTAATATTGCTAGAATTGATGTTAATTAAATCCAAAAAAACAAACAGACAGGAATATAATATTTTAAATTTCACATTCGTGATCAGCACCCTTTTTGATATTTAGTCACTTCAGGAAATGAAAAAAAAAACACACGATTCCGACCACAGTACATATTTATTAATACAAATTCTCGTCCAGTGGTCGCACTGCGAACCTCGAGAAAAAAATAACTTTTTTTCATTTTTTATTGATAGCACTAAAGTTTGTCAATACCTAAAAAATAAAAAAGAAAGAAGAAAATAGTCTGAGAAACAGTGGAAGATGATGTTGTTAACCGTTTCCCTTATTCATTGCCTATAGAAGATTATAATATTTCTTTTATTTCATCATACAAATACTTTCGCAATTGGCAAGGTCCATGTATTCAAAATATACACCAAATCGATAAACGTGATTTCTTAAAGTGATACTTTATATAATTGTAATACATTTAACGCGCCTTAATTATTATAGAAAGATATTTTGAGAGCATTAAAAACGTGTTTACCGTCAATTAACAAATTACCGAGCCGGAATGTAGCGTGAGAAAATGAGGAGGCGTTAAAAATAGTGATACGGTTTGAGCGTGCTCATTAAATTAACTGTTACGGGGAAGGTGTTGTTTTATTACCTACTCAATCTTCAAATCAATCAATCATTAACCTATAATAATTAAGTTATTGATAATTTTCTGTAATCATGTTTTTTTATATCATATAGCGTTTGACTGCAATTTCAATTGATGTGAAATGACGTTGTGCTCTAAGATTGTAACACCCTAAACTTAAAAGAGAGCTGGGTCTCAAATCCTGCTGCCGGAGCACACCAACAGGTGCTTAGGGACGAATTTTAGGGTGTTAGCTAACCAGGTATACTTACAAAAAGCCCTACAACATGCTCGATGTCTTCCTTCGCCAAAAACTTCGACTCAGTTACATGAATTCGAACGTCTCTGAACCCGCTATCGATGAATTCATAATTACTTCAGAAAGTATGAACTAATGAGAAATGGATAAATTATTGATACCAAATGGAAGATACAGATTATATAGCAGTATATATTTTTCGATGCGCGCGCACACCGTCACGGACAACCGACACCCGGAAGTCATTACGATGCGCGCGCAGACCGTCACGAAAAACCGTCACTCTGAAGTTAGCGATAGTCAACATTTTGTTTCTTTATATTTGTTGTATTAAAACTTTCAATGTATTAAATACTTTTTGTTCTATCGTTAGTGTCGTTTTTTTCTACAAACGTAGAATAAGGCAAAATATAATTTATTTAAAAAGATTTTTTGAAAAGTTTTTTATCTTGTTGTCAAAGAAGTATAACTTCTAACGCGTGTACATAAGTACACGCACACTTTTTTAACTAAAGTAAAACAAAGTGACAATACTGTTCTTGATAGTTCAGCACAGTGTAATTCAAACGATGACCACCGAGTGATCTCCTATCTATTGACAGTCGCTGCTGTTATACTGCCTTATAAGCCTGTCGTCAGATATATTATATATTATAACCATAAGTAGTGATGGTAACCCAGTCAGGTACAGATATCCTATCACATATTATGGCTAATACTATTTTTAGTTTCACTATTATTATTTTCAGAGTATCTGTTTACCTGTAGTAAACTACGTTTGAATATTCAAAATGAATTAAATTCTATACAACAAAAATGAAGAACGCATTGACGTCGTCAATTAATTGTGTCTGGATGAATCAATAAAACAGTTATTAACAAAGATATGAATTTGTTAATCATCCAGTTTGTATAACAGATTCTGATTAATTTTCACGAATGGCAAAAGCGGCTAGGCCAAGAATTGAATGGCAGAAAAAAAAATCGTCTAAATTAGCTAAAATCAAAAATTCATTCTTGACCAATTAAACGTTTTAACATACAAAGATGACCTCGGTACGATATTATTTTGTAACGAAATATTATGACTTGCATAGCTATTTCACAAATACCTGCACTTAACTAGATAATAAGCGATATATAGAAACCATTAAGAAGTAGGAAAAATGTCTGTATACACTTATAGACACCAAACCTTCCAAAAAATCAATCTGAAAGCAAAATACTGCGAAGGTTAAAGATCTTCATCAAAACGAATTCCTATGATATAACTTTCCACTAATATTTACAACACGCCCGTAGCAATAATTAAAAAAGGTACTGTTTGCGCTTCGATAGCTCTGATATTTTATATATATGTGCTTGCTGGTTACTAATAAGTAAAACTCTTTTTATGTATGATATGTATAATAATTAACGAGTCGACAGTTTGCTCGCTTAAGCCCGAGTGCCCGCTGGGCGCGTGCGTAGGCGCGCGAGGGTGATGTTTCGGTGCGGGTGGTCGGGATGAGTCGACGCGTTCGGGGCTCGCGGGGTGTCCTCACGTGTCAAGGCGCGTGCAGGCAAGGGGGGTGAAGGCTGCTTGCAGTCTGCGTTACGGCATAGGCCGTAACAGGTACTCTATTTTATAATTTAATTATCTTCTGTCCGTGATTTTGTCCGTGTGGAATAGTTACTTTGGGCTAACGCTAACACACAGCAAAAGTTCCCAAAAAGAAAAAAAACTCCGATTTTGAAACATACTTCACTGGTGCTCCGCTCATATTGATCTTAGATAATATATATCCTTCTTCTATAAATGAGCTATCTAACATTGAAAGAATTTTTCAAATCGGACCAGTAGTTCATGAGATTAGCGCGTTCAAGCAAACAAACTCTTCAGCTTTATAATATTTGTATAGAAGTATAGATTGACGAAGCTCGACCTTTTCATTACTGAGTCGACATCTTTCATACCGACCTTTTTTGACATACGCGTTGCTTAAAGGGTAGACGAAGGTGACATTCCTATAGAAACAAAGACGACATATTTTATAGATATTGCAAATAATAAAAATATTTTTTACAGTCCCTTTTATCGACTTCAATAGTTTCTGAGATACATAATATATGCTCAGTCATTTTGAAAAGTACAGTCTGAAATTTCTACTCACTTAAAAGGAAATTCTTTAGAAGGAGAGAGGTATGAGAAATATTTGTAACAGGTAAATGTTTTTAAGAACAATTGTAATTCATTTATATTTGTTGAACATAATATAATTAATTAACATGATTAGTTGAGATCTGTAAAATATATTTAAAACTGACTAATTTCCTTATATTTGGATAATCTTATACTGGGACAGAGTGAAATTGCATTATTACATATTTTCATTTATAGACATTGCAACACGCCTACTATAATCAACATCATCTTGTTTACCGAATTCTGACTCTCCTGAAATATCGAGTCTTACTTGGGTCATTGTTCGATAAAACTTTGGCTGGTGGCCACACTTTTGACGTTAGTTTTTCCTTGTGTCTGTTCGTTCATACTTCGAGGTATTTAGTCGCACTTTCTTGGTTATATTTTAACTACAATGATTTCATAACGCTTTACTCAGTAACCACGCGTAATATGAAATTAATTTATTTATTTAACATATGATATTCATTTATAATTGCATTTAGTTTATTTGTGCATGATCTATAATGCGCGCACAGTTAAGATTAAAAAAAATCTAAACACAAAAAGATATATGTAAAAATCGATTTTGTTCGCAATTATACTACGCTTACAGACGATACAGAAGTAAGTTACCGCGTTACGCGCACCTTTTATATGCGGCGAATAATAAATGGACTTGACATGCAGTTCAGCGGTCTGAATCTATGTGAATGTAGATGGAGTAAAGGTTTTTATGGGATCACTTTGCGTTTATGCGACATTTTCACCTCAACGAGTGACCGTTGTTAGGGTTACGAAGTTTTATTTCCTCGCTAACATCTGAAGCCGAGTTAACCCTATGTGGTAACTACTTTTACTACCAAGTATGGTCGTAATGGTCTAGTGGTTTGACTGGTGGAATATCAGTTCAATGTCCGCAGGTTCGAATTCTGGCATGTATCAATTAATGTTTCGGAATTCGCGTACATTTAAATTGGTAACACTAGCAGGTGACGGTGAAGGACAACACCGTAAGGAAACCTGAACCTGAGCGACTGAGCCGCGCGACATGGTACCTCGTTGATATAGATATCTGCAAGTTAAACCATCTCGATTCAGATCAGGCAACCAGTCCCTCCATAATCTCCAATATTTTAAGCCGTTCTACACCCACCTAATTCGTTTGTTCTTTTTTATTGTAGTACGGCAAAATGATTGCACTATGCCTGATGGTAAGCACAGTATAATCTAAAAACAATGGCGACCACCGAGTGACACACTATTCATCGCCGGTTGCCACTATCATGCCGGCCTGCAAAAAGCTGGATATGCACAGGCTGATCCCGAAACGCGACCCGCAGAAGCGAATCACTATTACGGGCTTTTTCGCCATATACATGGTGGTTGCGACCCAGTCAGGCTATGAAACCCTACCACCCCGCTTTCGCCATTGTAAATTCTTATTTAAAGTCATTTCTGAAACAAAAATGCAATTTCATGGACTTTATAATATTGGTATAGATGATGCAAAATGTACTATAACAGCTGATTAAACGGAAGGTACAATGATGTAATCAAACTAAAAAATATATTGTTCTCTGTTAACCCGTGAACAATCCATTACAATAGCGTGCGCCCCGAATGATATAGATAGTAGATAGGGTGTGCCGCGTTCCCTGTCGCCTATGGTCCAATTTATAACACTTTTATTTGAACAAAGTTGTCAATTACTTATGTGATGGGATGCAATCGACATGTTAATAATTAAATATATATAATAAATATAAAAAGTATGACATAAAGAAGAAGTGGATCTATTTTAGAACATGTACATTCTTATATACTTTATTCGAAGTAAAAAATAAAATTTGGCAAAAACTTTCGGGTCATGTCATTTCTTTCTTATATTTTTGGCAATCAATCTTTTAGTAAATTATTACTGATATTGTCGAGTATATACTGATATAACAAGTTTCTTGCAATCACTTCAATGTGCTAATAAGATGGTGGCCCGCTTGTTAGAACCGTCCACGGAGTTTTTGTGGAAAGTCAAAATCCATGTTCACTGGTATTATTTCTCAATCATTTCATTTGTACACAATAAATAAGCTATACTACGTAAAACACCACCAATATTACCAAAATACAGAGTCAAATAAGACAAGATTATGAATAAAATATAAAATCCATTACATGACATTCCAAGATTTCCAAAAATTCCTTCATTTCATTTTTTGGAAAATATTCTTTTTAATTTTTTAAATAGCCACTATACTATACTCATCATCATCATCATCATTACCCTTATCCCACTTAAGTAGGGTCGGCACAGCATGTTTTCTTTTTCCACTCTTTCCTGTCAAATGTCATTTCAGTATTCACACCTTTTACGCACATATCGTTTTTCACGCAGTCCATCCATACCTTTTTCGGTCTTCCTCTACTCGTATATCCGTCCACAAACATACTCAACACTTTTCTAGTTACATGGTTTTCATCTCTCCTCATGACATGCCCATACCATGCTAACCTATTACTCCTCAACTTCTCTATCACTGGTGCTATTTTCAAACTTCCTCTGATATACTCATTCTTAATTTTATCCATTCTAGTCACACCACACATCCACCTTAACATTCGCATCTCTGCTACATGTAATTTTCTCTCATCCGTCTCTTTCGTAGCCCAGCACTCAGATGCATACAGCATGACTGGTCTTATCATAGCTTTATAAACTTTCCCCTTCAGTTACAAAGGCATTCGTGGGTCACAAGCTACCCCAGCCTCTATACTATACTATTATCACAATACATACTTCTCTATAGACACTATAGATTATTATCAATATGTCTACTTTAAGTATACGCATATATTCACACCCATACCAATAAAACTCATATAGGCAATGAAGGTATTTTCTCATATTTACAGCGCCTAAATAATTTAACTTAAATATTGTTTTTTATATTTTTAATATTAACTTTCCTTACCATATTGCAACATAGTTCGTATGTACATCGTTTACAGTTCTGCGAAGCGTTCGCTTATAACTTGTAAGAAGATAAGATCTATTGCTCACAACCCTAATCAATATCCCGCTGTTATTTGCTAACATGACGTTTTTATTAAATAAAAGCTTGTACAATACGGACATACGTTAGAACAACGTGTTCTTATATTGATATATTGGAGGGAGTTTTCTCGAAGATTTTAAATGTATATAAAATCGTAAACAGGGTTTTTTTGTTACTCTTGTTCGTTTTGAATCTAACTTTTGTAATATTTTTGGCATCCTATAAGTGGAATATAGTTCAGTTATTGTACATAATTGAAGGAGATATAATAGGAGATAATCCGTAGGAGCACAAATTCTGAAATGTCATAAAAATCTCATCTTATTGACATATCGAGTACAAAACCTATGAAGCGTCACGCTTTTATACCAGGAAGTGGCGACATAACAAAACGTAATAATGTTGCCATAGGGGACCGCCACGCGATAGCCGAGCCACGTCATGGCACCAACACATCCACCATTAGTACCATCTTTCCAAACCTAGCGGCAGAGTAGGAACAACTAGCTATAATGCCATGCGTTCATCAACTTGGCACAAAACCGCGGTGACGCTATTAAAGCCGATCAGCGTAAAGTCAGGTTTAAAAACATTGGTGCAGACTCGCACTGTAACTCTGCGACTAATACAACATACAGTCTCTAAAAAAATATCATAAGGAATATTTAGTTTATTCGCTTAACACTTGACAATAAATAGTATTGTCCACTTTATAATAGCAGTAATAATATAGAATAAACAATATTGATTGTCAAAGTCAGACAAAGAAGGATATTGTAACACAAGTTATGTAGTTGAATCTATGGAGTCACAAGCCACATCTACAGCTAATCTTTAAAAGCACTATAACCCCGAAATGTAACACTGATAAGATGATTAACCGATGCTGAACGAGCTGTGTTTCGTTCACAACGGAATGACCATTTCTAGGGTTATATCATTTGAGATCACGACCTACGGATATTTAGGACCCACGAAACGATGGGAAGAAGACAAAAATACACTATTAAAATTCTTTATAATAGATAGAAATGGGTCGAGAATGTAAAGTATGAGACTGCATTCCGGCTTAGCACCAATATTAATAATCCCTTGTATTGAGGCATTCTTGAGACGTGATGATATTTGTGGAATTTATTCCTAACCGTATACATAAAATTGCTTTGCTTGTGGTTCGATTCTATGGATTACCTATTTAACGTAACAAAATATATATGTATTACTGAAACAGAAGTAAGCAAGGCACTAAACCCCCGCCCCTCCATACTTACGTACACATTTATCTATGTTTTTATCTGTTCCTGGTTCCTTATTGATTCATTGGCAGCAGATACCAGAACTCTATAAATGAGGAATTTATAATCTACTAGCTGACCCGGCCACGCGTTGTTGTGGCTCATTTATTGCATGTTGAATTAAAATGATAAACTATTTTCAAAATTAAAACGTGGCGTTATCTATGAGTATATAAAACTGTTAGTCCTTCAGTTTTCTCTCAACAAAATAATTTGTAGCGCCATCTGTTCGAAATTGATGAAACTAACGATTAATAACAATATTCAACATTGACAATAATTTAATTTTTAATTAAAAATATTGAGGTCATTAATCGAAATCGTTGGCTGAAAGGGTGATGGTAGCCCTGTGAATAAAACCGCGCACCTCACATATCAGTACACAAATCATCAGATATTTATAAGTGGTAGAGCCACGCTGATGCCGTTATTGGATTCAGCATGAATGGGTCTGCTCGCCCAGGATAGTACCACCCTCTCATAGAAAACCGACGTGAAGTAACAGTGCTTGCATTGTTGTGTTTCGTTTGGTCAATGTGAGCGCCGGAGGCCCACCTCCCTCCCCTCTCTTCTCCCCTCTCTCTCCTTACCCCCAAACACAGGCTGACAATGCACTTGGGACTCCCCTGGTGTTGCTAGTGTCTATGGACGGTGGTGATCACTTAACATCAGCCACCATCCACAACCTGTGCGTTTACCCCCAATAACATTTAAAAAAAACAGACCTACTCATCCAAATCCCTCCGTCCTTTAAATGTCATGTAGATGTTGCCTTAGATAATACCTAAAGATAAAGATAACCACGAAACGACTTAATTCGTTCTTGGATTGCTTTGCATATCGACTTTAATAGGTTTGCTTAGTGACGGAAAAGCGCTATTATTGATTTAAATATAAAAGTTAGACATATAAAACCGTTACTTTAAGTGTTTTTGATTTAAAGTAATCTTCTTTTACAAGGGTACTCAAAGTTGAACTGCTGCCGATCCACCTCAATATTGTCAGACTAACATCGATCGACTCTTAAGGAAATATATGTGTGATGCAGGATTACAGTCCACGTAGATTTAAATAACTTCCTCTAACAACGATAAATTAAAGTGATGAGGAGGTTTTTCTGGCCTAATTTTGAATCAAATAGATATTAGTTGTTTATTAAATTTTGTTTTAGTTACCTACCTAATAAAACAAAATCTCTGAATAGTTCGATATCAGCAAATTTTTCTCGAGATGTAAGCACTCGCGATCGTCCGTTTGGGCACCCCTGGTCTATTACACTTAAGGATTAAGTAAGATATAACAGAAAAAGGCACTGATACTAATTTTGTGTTAACTTAATGTTACTTTAATATTTCAAATCACACTTTTACTCAATGAATGTTTTGATGAACCATAATACTAACATGTTTCAACGATGCATTGTTTACTTTTTATCAGTAGATCATCGATGTATAAATGACATATAAAGCAACTTCCGATTTATGTTACGATATAGCTACGTTTTCTACCTACTTCCGGCACACACCGATCACTTCCCTATTCATATTGTAATTAAATCGTAATCATATGATAACTTATCTAGTGTATCCATAGACTTCCGTTCTATAGTAATAACAGGTTCAATTACCACGAAACTCTATATTACTCACTGTAATCACAGACTTCTCTTACAGAATTATCTCCGTAGTATTTAGTATTTTTTACAGCTTAAATAACGAGTTTATATATATAAGTATGAAGTAATATAAAGCTATTTGGTAATAATAACAAATGACCTCCCGAAGTATAAACAAAACCGTAACAAGATTGAAGCCAGTTCGTCTTGGTTTTAACCTGCACGCCGAGAGAGCACCATTTACTAAAATTGCAATTAAAGTCAAAGGGGCCCAGTCTTAGAGAGGCAATGTACCGTGATCTGGGCCATGTAAACGTATTAGGTTGCCATAAGTCAAAAGCTGAAGCGGATAAAGGAACCGTTTATCAACTATTTACCTATTTATACATATAATAAAAATGAAGTGTCTGTATGTAATATCAAAATATGTTTTTTTTACTGATTGGGTACGAAAGTACACACGCTCTTGATAACAAAAATGCAATGTTTAAAATGTTTGTCGGACTGTCTGTCTGTTTGCTCCGGGTAATCTCCGAAAGGGTTGAACTGATTTTGACTGGAATTTCACGCGCAGATAGCTCAAATTACAGCGGGTTACTTAGGCTACTCTAAATTAGACTATCAATTGACCACGGCTTTGTCTGCAATGCTATCTCCAAAACAGTTGGACCAATTTTTATGGGACTTTCACCGGCAGATAGCTGACCTTATAAAAAGTAATTTAGTTTATTTTAATTTAGACTAGCTGTTAACCGTGGCTTCGCCCATAATACTACTATCTTCAAAATGGTTAAACCGATATTCACGAAAATTTCATTGACATATTTCTAACTTTATAAAAAGTAATTCAAGCAATTTATACTAGCTGTTAACCGTGGCTTCGCTCGCAGTGCTATCTCCAAATCCGTTAGACCGGTTTTCACGAGACTTTCACTGGCAGATAGCGGACCTTATAACAAGCAATTTAATTTATTTTAATTAAGACTAACTGTTAACCGTGGCTTCACCCACTGTGCTACTACCAAAACGGTTAAACTGATTTTGACGAGACTTTCACTGGTAGATAGCGAACCTTATAAAAAGTAGTTGAGGTTATTCTATTTTAAACTATCTGTTACCCGCGACTTTGTCTGCATGAAATTTAGCAAGATTTCAACTCATTCTTTATTTTTAATAAGAGAAATAATTTATATTTATATTTAGATATAATAGATTTTTAAAAACGCGTGCGTATCTGCGGGTACAGCTAGTATGCAAATCAAATTAATTATTAATTTTATAGTAGTCGATTGTGACATGTCTGTAACCAATATGATAAAATAACTATATAAGTATATAATATATTTTTAATTTAACCTAGTCAAAAAAAATTAATAAAAAATTTGGTTGTAGTCTTTTTAAACTTAAAAAAAACTATTAAAAAACCTGCAAACTTTTTGCTAAATAACAATTATACAATAATGGGGAAAGTTATTAAAGTAGGTAATTATTCAAACTCGTATATCATTATATTAATACGTGAAGCCTAAACTTTTTATCCCTTTTTAACGGAATTGGGCGAACGGATGAACGTGAAATTTTGCATAGTTAAAGTTTATACGGAGGAGAAGTGCTGAAAGCTATTTATGTTATATGAAATGCATTAGAAGTACATTAAATTAATTAAAATATGCATTACTCACACTAATGCTTCAATTTTACACAACATATACACACATGTAAATAAAAAAGACATTTTGACATCTGTCAATAAAGGACTTTAAAAAAGGTTATGAAGGAGGTTGCTACGCTCGACTGTATGTATTATTTTACTCTTACGTTCCAATTACCCTTTTTCATTCTACATTCAACAATGATATTAATCCTAATAAAATTCAAACTTTAAAAAATCAATGAACTATGGTCGAATGTCGACCACTGGGCGCCCACTAGTTATATTAAACAAACTATTTGCTTGCCTGTTATGGCTTATAACTATTTCAATTTACCGAGTATGGATGTAGTATTTCTTGAGGATATGTATGTATGTACAATCGAGGTTAGTAAATACTAAAATATCTGAGATATATTGAAAATATTTAATAAGCACATCGTAATTATAATTCTTATATTATAAATATAAAAGTCAGTATATTTGTTTATGTCACAGGTTAACTAAGTCGACTATCATAACATTTGGCATACATGTAGTTGCCAGAAAAAGACATAGAGTCCCAGTCATGTAGAAGTTGAGGAACAGGCAGTAAAGCCGTGGGCAAAAGCTAGTAATGAACAATTCATTCTTAGATTAATAAAAACAATATGCCTATTTTTTTTTCTTAATGATGATGCGTGTTGTGTTTTTTTTTTAAGCTCTTTTGTTGGGACATTCCCATCGATTCTCCTCTGACATGACCAGAGATCTTATTTTGATTTTTTCTACTTTATATGGGTTTGTTAACTTATATTTACTTCATAATTATTTATTTGTTGTCCTTATTTGGACCTCAATAACTATTTACTTAATTTAGTCTCTTAATTATAATTTCTTATCTATAATTAATTTCTAGGTAATCAATCTTAATACTATCACTTTGTTATTTATAATTTTGTAAATTTGTAAATTTGTTTTATAATTTCTCAGTTTTGTTCATTTATTTAATATTTTAAGTATTTTTGTTGCTGTGTTTAATATTGAATAGCTACTTAAATGTGTAAAATTTACCTTGATGCAACGTATACATCAAAATTTTCACTGTGTTATTATTACTCTTTGCTATGGATGTTTGAAAATAATGAGATAATCTTAAATTAAAAATTATTGAAATAAAATATGTGGTTCTTAATTAAATACACAGTTTCTTCGATAAACGCAATCGCGAGATGTTTATAAATAAAACCATAATGGAATCCCTTAAACTATACCATGTTATACTCATGCAATCAATTCGCGAATAAATATTACCCGCTACAGCTTATAATCTGAGACATTACCGAAAACCGTAATAGAATAGTGATAGCTAAATGATTCAGCTCTATATATAACTACTTTAAATCAATATAATTCATTCATGCCATGATTATACCAGACTCCCTCTACATACAATACACAAGAAATCTGAAATTTTCAATGGAACATAAAAATAAAAATTATGCTATCTTGCAAGAGTACTATTGGCAGGTCAAAGGCCTCGTTCCTAGTGAAGATTCCAGCATAAACAGCGGCAACACTAAGAAATCCCAACAGTTCTATATTATTCTCAGATACGATCATACAAGATTTTTTCTCACATTCAAAACAATGTATTCATACGTAAATATACATGTGAATTATTGTATGATTTTAAATTATATGTAGTGGTGAATAGTAATTCACTTCATTCACAATAAATTTGTGATAAAAGTGTTTTTTTTTTATATTATAAACTTTGTTAAATGGGTTTATAGATTTGAGGTTAACTGTCACAGTATGCTCTTTTTATTTGTTTACATTGTAAATGATTATTATTACATTATTATTTGATAAATAGTTTATTCTACTTCTTTTTTGTTCTTACTTGATTCTGTATACAGATGTATAGACAATTAATTTCAAAGTCTTTTAAAGTTAACTATCGTAGAAGTGAATACTTCGTTAACTATAATTGAAGTGAATGCCATTAAAGATGTTTTTTTTATAGCAATAGGAGGCAAATGAACAGGTGGGCCACTTGATGTTAAGTGATCACCACCGTCCATAGACACTTGTAACACCAGAGGAGTCGCAAGTGCGTTACCAGCCTGTGTTTGGGGGGAGGGGATTGAGGTGGGGGAGAGGGGACGGGGAAGGGAAGTGGGCCTCCAGCCCTCTCACTGAGCGAATGAAACGCAACAGTGCATGCACTGTTACTTCACGTCGGTTTTCTGTGAGAGGCTGGTACTCCCCCGGACGAGCCGACCCATTCATGCTGAAACTAGTAATAGCTTCAGCGTGGCTCTACCACCTACAAAACCTGTTGCTGTTGCCGTGTTGTGATTGCGCGGCTTGTGTTACACTAGCGACGCGTAGTATACAGTGCTGTGTACATGTCATATTGATACTTTGCAACACATCATATGTTTGATTGACTAATAGACTTTATAAAAACGTACATAATTATTGTTCCTAGTACCAATAGATATGAAATACATACTAATGTCAATAATTACAATAAACAAATTCTGAAATTTAAATACTGCCATTCACACTATAACTAATATGAAAATTCAAAAGAGAATACATTCATTTAATTGATTTCACTTCACTTATGTCGGCAGTCCTTACAACTTTCATGATTTTTTTTAAATTACATCATTTCCTTTTGCATTAAATGCCTCTTTTTGGATACAGGAGTATAACATCTTATATGCGTACATAAGTACACACATACGTTCTTTTATAGTTCACATAACCGGAATCACGGACACAGATAGTGCGTACAAAAAAAGAATACATTCAAATGCTAACCCAATTTTACTTCAACTTCAGTATGATCCGGCAAACGCATAATATTTACGAGCACTCCCAAACTAACGCACAACGTTTCTATTTATACCGGGAACAACAACAAGCATTGCACGAGTTCGATTCTATACGAAACACAATATTTATGATGGAACGCCATCCAGCGTGATGGAAATAGCATCGCCGCCGTTTCGAGTGATGCGTTCAATGGTATTACGAGTTATGTTAAATATATTGTTTTATATATGAAATCTTTTCCGCATCAATAAATAAACTATGAAACGCAAAAAGAATTCTTAAAAACCAACTATTATACATTACTATGTCCAAACAAGCAATCTCTTGAGCTTTATAATTGTATGATAGATATGATAGTTCTTTGTTTAAATCTTTAAAAAATAAACAGTATTATTAGGTAAAGAAAGCGTATTGTACACGATCATATACCTATAATTACTAGCTTCACCCGCGACTCCTTCCTCGTGGAACCTAATATAAAAAACCAGGGACTAATAAACTCATCTGAATGTATACGCGTCTTCATTAAAATGACAATAAATTTTGATAGAGTGAACAGATTGTAATGAAACCAAATGTAAATATTACTCGAGGATATGCTTTACGATTTCCTTGGTGAGGTTTTATCTCAAACGTGATACATTAGTAACGATGCGTGTTCATACAAACAGACAGACAGGCAGACATTTCTAAAAATGGTTGAAATGTATTTTATTATTTATTCCAAGACAATCTACAACAGTTTTTTTCAAAAAAATCTAAGAAGTATAGACACGTTAGATTTATATTGTACTAGCGGGCCCGGCAGACGTTGTCCCGCCCTGATTATGAAAAAATCCTTGACAAATTATATACTAAAACGTTCCTCATCAATCTGTCTACCCACCGGTGAAAACCGCATGACAATCCGTTCGGTAGTTTTTGAGTTTATCGCGAACAGACAGACAGACAGACGCGGTAGGGGACTTTGTTTTATACTATGTAATTTATATTGTATGTATAAATGTCATACGTTTCACCTACTTGTCAGGATTTTTTTCAGGGCCAAACGTACCCCATGTCCTTGTCTATAATCCTAATAATGTGTATGCAAAAAAACATAATAATCGGTTGAGCAATCAAAACATGACAAACAAGCAGACAAACTCACATTCATACTTATAACACGAGAGGCCGGTATATTAATTCATGAAGGGAAATAAAATATTTACATCCTAATAAATTGTCTAAATAATATTAGTTCATTTAGTACGCCAATAAAATGGATAGATCCGACCGATATACGTGCCATACATCGACCGTAATTTAGTTCAATATTATGTCAGCAAACAAATAACATAACTTATATTAACCTAACAAAACGTATATAGATATTAATCTGGCAATTGGGATACGTTTCAAGTGTTGTGACATAATATTTTGACCGTAAATTTGTACAATGCTATTTAGAGGCGTTACCTTATTCAGTGTATTCTATATCATCTATATTTGTATCATAGTGACTATCTTCGAGAACTTTTTCCATCTTACTTATAAAAACGAACCAAAGTATTAAAAATAATGTTTTGTTTAAAAAAGTTGTTATAAAACATTTTCGGAAAAGTTTTGGAGTTAGCGTACTAAATTAAATTGGTAACATGGCTGACAGTGAAGGAAAACATCGTGACAAAGCCAAAACCTAAGAGAAGTTCTAAAAGTACCACCGTATGTGAGATAATGAACAACTATGGATTTCACGGAGTTTCAAATCGCTAGTACATCGTCGGCTTGCGTGTTGATTATGCCAATACCATCCTTAAAAAAGAGACGTACAACCCTGCAATGAATCTCTTATAAACTGATGATGATAATAACATATCTTTGCAGTATTATGAAGCCGTGGAACCGTCTCCCAGCCAGTATGTATCCTCTTTTCTACAAAATTGGGACCTTCAAGCATCTCGTGAAGATATATTTGAGCAGACTAGCGTGATAGTGTCCACTTGTAAGGGGTCTTAGATCTGTTGGTTGTCGTCGTTGTTTTTAGATTGTTCTTTATCTATCGTCATTTGGTTACTCCGTCGAGCTTGCTAAAAACAAATTTGCGATAGATTAAAGCTATATTAGAAGAAGCTATAGGCTATTGGATATTGATGGCTTCAATATTGATGAAAAATATTTCTTCTGAGTACATATTTTGTTATTCTTTACAGTTCTTTGGCGTATGACCACAATCTCAACTGATATAAAGTGAGTTTTGGCTTAAAATTGTAACGTTTTAAGTCTGGGTAGAGACGGCTCATAAGTGCAGCTGTTAGGATATACTTATTAAAGCCTTTTAATGGTAAATAAACTACAATTTGAACACAGTAACTGCTGTTTAAATATGAGAAATAATAGAAAGAAAAGAAAAGGTCACATTTCTTCACTTTGGCTATTTTTATAAATCCTCCTCAGGATTAAAGTTGCTACATGCTACATGAGTGTGTTAGTCACGTTACCTGTAGCATGACATTTCCTAACAAATTACTCTTATCATATACACGTGAAATTCGTCCTAATTATTTTTTGCATATTTAAATTCAATTGAATTTTCGGTATTCGGTCTAAAGCCAAATATAGCACATGAGGTACGCATTCATATCGTCCCGATAATTAACTCGTTTTAATATCGCTACCGAATACGGGGCGATAATCAGATTTGAATTAAAGATAAATCGAATGTCCAACGATTAATTGCACGATTATAATTAAATAGTATGATCATAGTTATAATTGGGTTTAATGAGATGTAAAATAATATCGCAAATACTCAAGCCAGTTTCGACTGTGCGCGTTTCAGTTTGTTATATACATAGAAACATACTGTCAACACAATAAAGTAAACTTAAACAAATTCATTATATAAACCACGATACTATCGTAGAGGGCTGACGCTCCTGGCTCCTCCGACATAGTACCACGCTGATGCAGGCATTCACTGTCTGATCTTTCTAGGTAATGCTTGAATTTCAACGCCAAGTTTCACTTGTCACTGAAACTATTAGTGTAATTTCTGACGTAAAGTTTGTATCTTTGCGTGTCTGTGTGTGTATAGTTTGTACATTTCACGCTCTTAAAAGATTATTCTTGATAATAGATCTTCTTCTTAATAATAAACCTATAACTATCCTTAATAAATATATATATATAAGATGAAAAAAAAATTTTTTTCATATCTGGCTAGTATTTTTTAAAGATTAGTATATTGAAACAAAAAAGTAAACAATTTCTTAATTTACAATGTCAGTATACATTTTAATCGTATACGAAAAATTGTGCCCTTGAATTAAAAAAAAAGTGGCAAAGAATTTCAAGTATTTATGGTTCAGTGTTAACGAATTAAAATACAGTATTCGAGCTCTTAAATCAGTTTGAGCTTTCGGCGAAGGAAAACATTGTGAAGAAAATATAGTAAAATATTGGGCATTTTTTAAATTCCTATATAACATATTATGTTAGAAATTAACAAAACTGATGTAATATTAGGTGATGGTGTGGATGACTGTGGTCCGTAACAAGTTAAGCTTAGAAATTGATTCATGGGTGAAGCTACCGGAACACACTTATGAGAGCGATAAGAAAACAATAGCTAGACAACATAGAACGTAATAGTTAGACGAGCTAGTATAAAAATATGCTATGCTTATATCATAATCTTTTGAAAAGTAGTATTTGTTACGGGTGACGTTGACCAATTTCGTAATTGAGAGAAGGTTAGTCAAGCGGGCGAACGTACCAATCGCTGACCTGGATGACCCAGTATACAAGGACGAGGTTTAAGCAATAGTGGCTACCAGAATGTACTACAATTCGACTCTTATTAGACGACGCAGTACGAATACTGAGAGGAACCAGAGGTAGTGTGCATATGCCCCTCCCGGTTAACGTGACAACGTTGCTGCTTTAAGGAAGGATAAACGCTTTTTGGTGGACTGGAGTATGGTTCATTACTTAATAACCAAGCCGACAACGTTGTTACAAGCGCGTGGGTCATAACCCATACCCATCTACTCTTCCTGTCGTTAATTTACAACTGCATGCTGTGCTTCCGATGTGGGGAGCTCGACCAAAAGGCGTTGCAGTCCGCAGTTGAAAAGCTGCATTGCACTTAGAATGCCAATGCCTAATGGCTGTCTGAATGCTAGATGGGGAAAGTGAACTATATGCCGCTCCCAAACCATAGGGTACCATAACACCTGCGTAGACATTGGGTGGATAAGGAAGACAGCCTACTCGCTTCCTACGACCGATACCGAATTTCTGCAATCATGCTGAACCAAGTAGAGATGTTTTGACGAACCCATCAATACATTGCACTATTTTGATCGTCTAAGAGACAACTTAGATTGTTTTGGACTATCTTTGTTTAACGTAGGAGGCATGGGGACTGGCTGTCTATCGCAGAAATACGGTGCAGTTAGTGCAATCTCGTATCGTCCCGTTATGATGATGGACTAGATTTTAGGTGATATAAATCTGATACTACACACTCTCTTGCTCAAGAGGACAGGTCCTATATAGTATTTTCTCAAGTGAAAAAAGCTGTGATCAAAGGCTAGCATAATAAGCACCGTTAGAAATATCTAACAATTTTCATGATTACCTTCAACGTATGCATTATGTGTGAATAGAACGTTCTCGCTATTGTGTATCGTACAACGTTGAGCGGTTTGCATGCAACCGCTAATTAAAAAATAACGAGCGATTTTGCTTCACCAGCAAACCTTGCGTCACACTTACGTTACAAAAGATTCTTAGATTGAATTTCCACTGTAATATTAAATTACAAGAAATTCTTGAGTAATTTAATGCCTCGATATTAATTTTTTAATGCGAAACATCCAATGGCGCAATCGGCAGAAAATCGATAGTACAAGCCGTGACGTAAAAATTATATATCCAATGATTTTTAAAAACCATTTATCCGGCCAACCTACTTTGTTTACCGTATACATCTTAATTGTTTATGTATTTAATATTTTATGTTATCAAAAAAATTGTTTTAATGCAATCTATACTCTCATCCTATTTGTTTGAGAATATAATTCTCAGTTATCGTTTTTTTTATTTTTTTATTTAACTCTGAGGAAGATTTGATTCTACAACTTTTGCATTTCGTCTGATCTATTACACAAGAAAGTAAACTTGACGTGTCTGTACTTTTTAGATTATTGTGAAAAAATTGTTGCAGGTGTCTGGGAATAAGTAATAGAATACATTTCAATCATTTTCAGAAATGACTGTCTGTCTATCTGTCTGTTTGCATGAACACGCATCACTGCTAAAGTACTGGGTTCAAAATAAAACCTTATTGAAGAAAATCATAAAGCATATCCTCGGGGGTAACTTAGTCTTTGTTTCATTAAAATCGGTTCACTCTGTCAAAAGTTATTGTAATTTTAATGGCGCCGCGACTTAAGTACGAGATAAAAGTCGATAAGTAAATGGACTAAATACGTTCAGATGACTTTATTCCTCATTATTTTGTACATCAGGTTCCACGTGGACGAAGTCGTGGGCACAACTAGTCATTAAATAAGTACCTAAGGTAAGCTTATTGCCAAATTTGTTAGTATGAAATTGATAACTATGTTACGATGTATATATATTTTATTATTTAAAGGTATATTATTCTTGATTGATTGATTAGTGGTTTGACAGGTAGAATATTATTTCGATGTCCGCAGGTTCGAACCCCAGCATATGTCAACAAATTTTTCGGAATTCGCGTACATTTACTAATTTAAATTAGTAACACTATCGGCTGACGGTGAAGGAAAACATCGTGAGGAAACCTGAACCTGAGAAATGTTCTTGTAGTACTACTGTATGTGGGAAAAATATAGAACTGTGGATTTCTCAGAGTTTGAAATCGCCAATACGTCGTGGGCTGGCGTGGTGATTACGCCTATACCTTTCTACGGGAAGAGGCTTATGGCCCTGCAGTGGGTCTCTTACAGGCTGATGATATGATATTATTCTTAGTTCTATTTTATTGATTTAATTGTACTTCTACAACGATCAGTTTCAATGGTTAAGATTAGTTAAGATGAACCAGCAGCTTGTCTGTAAAATTACTACATTAATTTTTACAACGATAACAGCTAAAGTTTGTGAATTCATTGATAATCAATAAATATGATAATAAGGTGGATAATTTGTCGACCATACATAATAATAAAACTCTTTATCGCACACACGTTGAAAATATACAAAATTAGACATTAGCTTACAATATGTGTACAGTTAGGCGGCCTTATCGCTTAGAGCGATCTCTTCCAGGCAAACATAGGGAGACATTTTACTTTAAAAAATACCGGGTGGCAATATAAATAGACAAAAAGAATTACAAAACTATAGATAAAAGTGAAAAAAGAAATGACGCAATAAAATAATTCTATTACGACAGCGAGAGGTAATGCCGGTGGAGATATTTTTTAAATAATGTCACGGATCTTGCTTGCCTAACATCAGTAGGGAGTGCGTTCCATAGGCGTACAGCTTGAATCGCAAATGATTTACTATAAAATTTACTGTGACATATAGGGAATTTGAGTAAATATTGAGAGCATAGACGGCGTAATAAAGAATCTCTGCAACCTAATATCTCGAATTTATATTGTAGGTAGGGAGGGGAATTGGGATTATGAAGAACGTTATACAGGAGGGACAGGAAGTGGCTGTTTCGTCGTTGCGGAATGGGTATCCATTTAAGCTTTGAGCGGTATTCAGATACATGATCAAATTTCTTAAGTCCATAAATAAAGCGAATGCATGTATTGTGCAGCCGCTCCAATTTATTAATCAATTCTTCATTAGCGTCCAGCTAGCAGACATCAGCATAATCAAGGATAGGCAAAAGTAATGACGACATACATACATAGAAACATTTTAGAATACAAGTCGTTTAAATTTTGGTTCATTTAATTTATTTATGGCAACCAATCTTCTATTGGAATATTACTGCCATTGTCGAGTAGGTAAATAATATTACAATTTTCTTGCGATCATTTCAATTAACTAACTTGTTAGAACTTTCCATCGAGTTTTTTTGTGGCAAGTCAGAATCCATGCTCCGTGGTATTATTTACGATCCACTTCACTTATGCACTATATTATGTAAAACACCATTAATACCACAAAATATAGAGGCAAATAGATTATAAATAAAATATAAAAACCACTACATGAAATTTCTCCATGAACTCCACGATTGCTGTTAAAAAATATATAAATCTAGACTATAGTTGAATAGGACTGACTTTCCATTGGTTTGATTCTGCATGATTTTTTTTTATATATGTGGGTTTCATTTCTAAAATTATTCCAAAGTCCTAGCACAGTGAATTATTTAGACCGGAGGAATATCGATCCACTGTTTCCAACTCGGAAGTACACTGATCGATCGAGAAGAGCCAGGAGGAAATTCCAACTAAATAAATGGGAATTCTAAATATTTCATTAGTTGAGTGGTAGCACCGCTTACTGAAGGGAATGCGTCTGCAAGAATCTAGCACATCATAACAAAACATAACATAATATAAACTTTCCACGTGCTTTACGATGTTCTACTTTCGCTGCTACCTACCATTTTAAATATAGTAATAGTTAGTTGCAAACGTAAATATTTCAATTTGTGTTTTCCTACACCTAACGGTTTCAGGTTATCTAATACTTTTTTGTTGCAGGATTTATTTTTCAATCAAATAACTTTTGTATATTTCCATATATTATCATAAGTGAAAAAAGGTTTTCTAAAATCAAAATCATGGTGGGTGCGAATGTCATAGTGTTCCTATAATAATCGAAAATACTTCTCCTACTTATATAATTAGGTGGAACAGAAACCGAGGAAGAGGTAGAAGTGTGAATTTTATGATATATATATATTTCCATTAGGTGTGTATATTTTTATTTACACATAAATTAAGATTTGTTTAGGTATGTTGAAGAAAACATTCTATATAACAACTAGAATATATTATTTGTTAAAGTTATAATATATTAAATGATGTAAATAAAGATAAGTATAAGAATAACAACGATCACAGCAAGATGAAGGCATTTCAGATAAGAACCAAAAAATAATAGAAGAAGATAGAATAAATGATCATCATTATGACGCATCATTTGTATCAGAGCAAAGTCTTTTATATAGCTAAACATGCAATGGGTGATGAGTAAGTTACTGAGATATGTATCCGTTATTAGAATAGAAGTGTTGACCGGCCTTCTTATTACGATCGCGGAAACAAAACGCTAGCAGAAATTGGTTAATACTTACTTTAAAATAGCAATATCCAACTTTCTATATATATTTACTCGTAAGAAGATTACAATATTACGTACATAGAAGCGGTCCTGTCGTTTTTAACAATTTCGGAGTGTCTGTTTAACCACTTCTGCAATCTTTTTCTCTTTGCAAAATATATCATTCGAGGGTATTTTCTGTATTTCTTATTAATCTGCTAACGGTACGCCTTGTAAATCAGTTTTTTTTAAATCGTTATAGGCATTAGCGTTCGACCACAATTTCATATAATGTCAAATGAAGACGTGGTCTGAGATGGTCAACACGGCAAAACCTAGAGAAGACTGACTCTGAAATGCAGCTGATGGATCACACCAACAGGTTCTTGGGGACAGATTTTCAATTTAAAGGTGGTAACTAGCTGGGAAGGGGCTTAAAGAAAATCCTACCACGATGGTATGGATTTATCATGATTGTTTTACTTCACTGGTAGCTCCGACTCGGTTGCAAGGATTTGAGCCTACATCCAATAGCGCTGTATCCTAACAGGCTATTAACTAAGCCATCATTGCTTCAGATTCATTAGATAGTTCCACACAAAAAGAACTTCATTAAATACATAAGGCCGTGAGAATCGAGCTGATGATGATATATAACAGACTAGCTCTACAATTCGCATGTATACATTTGTATGAACGGACGGTAAGCCGGACTTTATCCAATCGAAGCTTTGAATGCAAGTAAATATCATAATTTAGAGCAGACGTGGCCTCGATACAAACTCTGTGTTTATACTAACAGTAGCCGGCTAAATTCTAATATAGAACTAGTGGCTTATAAGTATTATAATAAACGCTTAGAGAGAGGAATTATTTAATAAGTAACATACACTTGTATTAACGTTAGATAATGGCTTCATTGAAGGAGTTAGAGACGAGTTCTCTATTGGAGATGAGTAGACGGAAAATGTAAAGACAAAATAATAAAATCAAGGCAGTCACGAGGACTACCGACAGAAGTGAACACTCAAAACAATGAAATATCTGTCTCTTTTGAATTCATAAATTAATTACAGTGTGAATTATTTATATTTCATATTTTTTATATTGAAATTATTTATAATAGTAAATAGGGTCCTTCAAGCATAACGTAAAGAGGCATTTACGGAGGCCGGCATGACAGCGACGACTGACGAAGGATGGCGTATATCTCGGTAGTCGTCGTTATTTTTGGATTGAACGTGCTTACCATCAAGCATAGTGCAATCACTTTGCCGAAACTACAATAAACAAAATATTATTCAGGTTTTTCCATCTATTGCCACTCGGAGCTATTATTATAGTATACATTCTTTTTGCCTTTTACCAGGGAGTGGGAACTATCAAAGGCCCATCTTGCGGTCCTAGTGATCAAATTATAGAACTATGTGCGATGAACCAATGTAATGTATCTTACATTACACACTAATGTGGCATCCTCAGGGGACTGTGCGGTAACTGCTCCGGCGACGAGCAAGCTTACATCTTACAGGGACTTGGAAGTTATAGTGTAACCGATTTTGTTAACAGTAATTCTACCGACGATTACTATTTCTCTATAGCGAAATCCGAAATATCAGTACAATTTTCTTGTTTTCCGCATTACCTTTTCGCGTCATCAACATGCTAGTATAAGCGTGATTGACATACTCGTGACATATTATACTTGAACTATCAAACCGTAGTATACCAGCCTATGTATATGTAACATTGATATTTTGTATTAAGCTTGTGCAGCCCACCATATGTTTGATTAATCAATAAACTGTATAAAAGTGTACATAATTATTGTTCGGAATGCCAATAGACGTGAAAACCAGACTAATAATAGCTCTTTACTTATGAAATTGCCGTTTTGCAGTACTGGCCATTTTAAATCAAAATAATTTTTGTTTGGCTAAGAATTCTAATTTCAAATTAATTTCATTTTAAAAACATGGAATTCTTTTTCCAAAAGTAGTCATTTGTTTATTGATTAGTGTTACATTTTCATCGGATTCCAATCTTTTTTGTCATCATAGTAATTATGGAATATGAATACCGTCGTGGCAGCAACGCGGCACAAGCGGCAAAGACGATTGTGGAAGCTGATGATACACAATCTACGGCTGAATTAGGACCAGCTTACGACTTTAACGTCAAAATAATATTGGTCCATTTGCGTCAAATTGGCAAGGTAAAAAAGCTTGACAAATGGGTGCCCACAAACTCAATGATCGCCAGCGCAAAGTACGCGTCGAGATGTGCCTTGCACTGCTCAACAGACAGACAAATGAAGGAATTTTGAACCGCATTGTTACCTGCTATGAAAAATGAATTCTGTTTGATAACCGCAAATGCTCAGCAAGTTGGTTGGATCAGCACCTAAGCAATGCCCTAAACGTAAAACTTACCCCTAGAAAAGTGATGGTCACTGTTTGGTGGTCTAGCGCCCGTGTGATTCATCACAGCTTCTTACCAAACGGGGTGAGCATTACTGCAGATGTGTACTGTGAAGAACTGAACACAATGATGGAGAAGCTGGCACATCTCCAACCAGCATTGGTCAATCGCTCGTCTCCGCTGCTCCTGCACGACAACGCACGACCTCATACTGCACAGCAGACAGTCTCCAAGTTGCAAGAACTGGGGTTGGAAGTTCTCCGTCATCCGCCCTACTCACCAGACCTTGCGCCTACAGACTTACTACTTTTTCCAGAATTTGGAAACTCCTTGGCGGGAAAAAAAAATCAATTCTCGAGAGGCAGTACAAAATGCCTTTGAAGAATGTTTTGCCTCCCGTCCAGCTGATTTCTTTAAGAAGGGCATCAATAAACTACCACCGTGTCGGCAAAGATACATTGATTGCATGGGTGATTACTTCGATTAATACAAATAAAAAATACATGAAAAAATAAGTTTAAATTTTTTCATACAAAACG
The DNA here is from genome assembly GCA_015888305.1 of Antheraea pernyi. Classification (NCBI taxonomy): domain Eukaryota; kingdom Metazoa; phylum Arthropoda; class Insecta; order Lepidoptera; family Saturniidae; genus Antheraea; species Antheraea pernyi. The sequence goes on along the minus strand of MU159098.1, from coordinate 154,028 downwards.
GCAATTTCATAGGTAAAGACCTAATATTAATAATTTCAGTTTACAAATTATGCATTAATCTAAGTATTCAAAAGAGAACACAGTTATTCCATTCTTTTGAGTTTTCACTGCTGTAGGCAGTTCTTATGACTATCTCGACTTGGTTTTTGTCGGCTTTAGATAATTCACCATTTCACTGTGTACAGTAAAATATCCTTAATCTAGTTGTACTCAATAATAAATCATTGCCACACTTTAAAATGTTTCTATTAACGTAATTATCATTTCATTAGTCGCCCTCGAGATGGTGATGATATTCTGCAAGAATTACACCAATCTCGGCCTGAGAATGAGTCATCGCTTCAAGATCGAGCCGACTACCTATCCCACTCACTATGTAGCGTTTAGTTCGATAGTTGTTTGATACAAAAATAAATATTAATGGATACAACGCCATGTTTCTTTTTGCTTACATACCCCAACTACGCACGTGACTACGTTCATCTTTTATTATTATTTATTGTAATTGCTACTTAAGTTATAGTAAAATGTCTATTCACCGTATTCAAAGGTCTACATATATCATTTTTAAGGCGATTTGTTAAACGGTGCTGAAGTTGATGCACAATAGTGCCACCTAGTGGCGAGTTATAGTAAATGTCTCCAAGAAACAGAAAAACGCTTAATTATGACAAATTTGTTGGTGATTCATCGAACAGTGTTAACCTTTACAAATCTGTGATATATACATAGACATTGTTACGCTTGCAAAATATATTATGTGAAAATGTAATTTTCAGGAAAACTATAGAATTGTATTTTTTATACCAATAATAAAAATTCAAAAGTAACTATGATATATAATTATGTTTCGTCCTTCTATTATTTAGATTTAATGCAATTTTTAATTCGTAAACTGTCGAGCACATTGGCACAGTAGGCTTTCTTCCAGTAGTATTATTGAGAAAAAAAGTAGGCAGTGCAAATATTAAATCTTTGAGTGAAAAGCTTTCTCCAAAGATGAACAGTTCCTGAGAAAGCAGTAAAAATAGGGCGTACATCTAACACACAATAATTAGGAACATGTAGCAGAACGCTTGAATCAACCATTAAGTTTCCTTAATATCATATCCTATAAAGATTTCATTTATATTTTTAAATATATTATACTAACGTCTGCCCGTGACATCTACATTTGTTTATTTATAAATAATGACACCATATTATCTTCACATAACTCTTCATAATTTATAAAGCGTGCATCGAGATGGCATTTTTTCACCGTAACTGACAATTATCATTAAACTTTGGGAAATTTAGACAATATTTTTTTTTTTTATATAAATTTTAGCCTACATATTATTCTTACTTATAAGTTATATTATTATAAAGTTTTATCAAAATCTGTTGAGTGAGTAACAAACACCCTTTATCACAAACTTTCTCGTTTATATGTAACAGGATTTTGATTATGCATTTTCTTTATCGGTTAGATTAAACATAATACACGTGTACCTGCTATAGATACCTGATAGCAATGTATTTTTTTTTGTTTTTCTTATCCTAATCTAACTATACATTAAATTTGACTGCACAGAATTACTTTCGTATTTACATTATTATTACGTGGATTAAAAAGTAATCATATCTCATAGAAAAAAAACGACCTTTTTTGTTACAAATAGTAATATCTTAATATTTATTAGATAAATAGTTGGGAGCCTTTAGCTTCGTTCTTATGAAATTAATTTTATTATTTTATGCAAACTACATGTTTTAAACTGATTCGTTTTGGTATAATTTTTATTTTAATTATCATGATTCTATTATTATTACTTTACTCCAACGAAAAAGCGTTATTATAAACCTCTGAAAATACTCCAAAAATCATCCTCTTTCTACGACAATTGAGACTTACAAAGAGTCTTGTCAAAATCGATTCGGCCGTTTCAGAGATATTTGACAAACGACACACATTATATTTATATGTATATACATTGATAAAACTCATGTTATCAAATTCAATCATACGCTAATTTACAAACAGTCATAGCTTGAAACAAATCACCAATGAAATATGAATATATCAAAAACGCTTTAACTCACCAACTCATCGTAGTAATTCGCTATATGTGTGTATATTAGTGAGTCGTAATCCATTGTAACTGGCACAGAATAACCGACAACACTAGTATTTGCACTTGGAAAAGCTCTCCAACACGGCACTGTTATAATAATTTTCGTAGGAAAACAGTGATTTCCCTAGGCGCGTTCTTGCGTCGATACAAGACGCATTGGCCGACGCAAATGACGTGTACCAACGTCTGTAAAGCTAAAATAAGACCAAATTTTAAACACAAATCTTTAATGCTACCACGTATTTATATAGAGCTGTTGTTTACCCAGCGAATTAATTTGTAAATAGTATTTATTAGTATAACTAAATGATTCTTCTGCTTTTGTTCTGGATAGAATAGCTTTATTTGTAGGTGTATTGCAGGTGGTAGAGCCGCGCTGAAACTACTACTGGTTTCAGCATGAGTGGATCGGCTCGCCCGGAGTAGTACCACCCTCTCACAGAAAACCGACGCGAAGTAACTGTGCTTGCATTGTTGCGTTTAGTTCGGTCAGTTAGAGCGCCGGAGACCCATCTCCACTTCCCCCCTCCCCCTTTCCCCACTTCTACCTCCCGCAAACACAGGCTGGCAACGCACTTGCGACTTCCCTGGTGTTGCTTGGGTCTGTGGACGGTGGTGATCACTTACCATCAAGTGACCCGTATGTTCGTTTGCCTCCTATAATATAAAATATAGGTTTTTGCGTTTCACCTCAATCTCATCGCTGTTAAATGACGACGTGGTCTAAGGTGGTAAACACGTCAAACCAAGAGGGGACTGACTCTCAAGTCTAGCTACGGAAACTAACCAACAGGGGCTTGGCGACAGATTTCCAATTTGGGTAGTAGCCAGCGAGGTGTACTTAGAAAAAGATTGACCATCATGCGATGGTTTCATCTATACCATGCATGCTATGGTTAACGTGCTGTCATCTTAAACGTCATTTGAGATCAAATGAGATTATGGTAAAACTCAAAAATGTATACAGTTAAAAAAAAAAGAGTACCTATGCCTTAAGGCCACACGTCTTAACGTAAAACTTCTTTTGCTCTATCTATATGTATATATGTATGTATATATATATATATGTATACCTATACATATATACACATATATAAATTTTCTACAAATATTTAAATTTATTATGGGTTTTCATTGATAATACTGAAAGTACCTCATCTTTCTGTCTTCACTAACTTATATCTCTCTCTCTAGTTCCATTCGCCTCGTCCGATCATACTTTTCATAACGCTCTCGTCACGTATTCATCAGCTTCCTCCCCAAGTCAAGCATGCGTAAAGAAATTTTATTCTAATAAATAAAAAAACTTCCAAACTAACTCCAAGAAAAACCTTTCTTAATGTTGACGAATGAAATCTATTCAGTAACTCAATTAATATAATATTTTGTGACAGGTAAAACTCATTAAATTCATTTCTTGAAAACAATGACTTTAGTTCACCAAGTCTATTATTTTTCTTCAAATAATTGCAACAAAAAGCCAAAGCTACCTGGAAAACTCTTTACTTAGATGACGTGGGCGACAAAAGCGATTTTTCACGGGACCTGTAATTAATGAATTTGTCTTGACACCCAACGTTATTATGTAAATGAGTTCATTTATGGTGCGAAAATAAGCTAACTAACAATAATTAAACACAACGAAAACGTCACTATCTCACTGAACAACTCTATATAAATCTTCTAAATAAAGGAAGTCAGTTACAGCACGCGCTTGCCTTGCGTGCAACTTCAAACATCTATGTTAATTTTATATTTTTCTACGTATGTTTTATCTGTGTTACTTGGGCTTTGAGGTTATGGACTTTTGTTCGAAAGTTTCGAACAAAATTAGTAATTCCAGTAGTTAATGAAATGACAAATAGATATAATTTTATAGAACTTAATTTTACAAGAAAAATCGATATATGTATATAGTAACCTCTCACTCTCATCTCCTTATTTCATCTTCATAATTCTTCTGTCCGTGTGTATATGACTGCACTACTCCTAAACGGCTGGATAGATTTCGTTGAGGTTTTTGTGTGTGTTCAGGTGGATTTAAGAATGGTTTAGACTTACAATTGGACCCAATAGGTGGCGTACCGGTTAAATTTTAGATTTATTTTATTATCAAGGCAAGGCAACGTTATACTTTATTTTTTTATATGTCAAATTCTAATGTGCGTCTGTTCGTAATTCTTCTCTTGCTAAATTGCTTGACCGATTTTCATGATTTTTTTGTGTATTTTTAAAATCATCCGAACGGTTTTTGGAATTGGAATTGGTACTGTCCTCGAGATTTAGACATTTTTTAATTTCCGGCTATTTTTTAAATTCTTCCATAATTGTTTTTTTTTATTATTCCTCCATAGATATATAATTCAAATTTTCACGATCCCAGTACCTCGCAAGACTAATTTGATTACATATAGAAATCGAAAGCAAAAATATATCTGTTTCCAAAATTTATTTTTGAACATTGTTAACCGTTAACCTCCTCTCTTCCACGCATGCGCGCATTTCACATATCGCAGGCCTAGTAATATATATACAAAATTATATTTCTTTATATTATATTAATATATTATAATATATGTTAGTATTTATTATATTATATAAAATTAATATCTCATGACTTTTTTTTACATAAAAACAATAAAAATAAAATAAATATCTTGTAGTTTTTGCGTGATGCATGCACAACGGAAAACGTTTATCATTTCATTTATATAAATTATGGAATTAGTGATGTTTTTTTATTATTTCAAAAGTTATCTTTTTTTTATATCATAGGAAGCAAACGAACAGGTGGGTCACCTGATGCACTTATTTTCACATTTTCAAGATTTCGCATTTATGCAATTATGCTAAAGTAATTAAGTATACATTCTATGCCTACAATATCTATATATATACATATAATAAAAATGTAACTGACCGCTGTCTGTACATTAAGTATATATGAGAAAAACTATTATTAGGGATCTTTATAAATGCAATAGAACCCAAAACATGATTTTTAGAGTTTTTGTCTGTTTGTCTGTTTATCTGTTTGTCTGTGCGTTTGTGCACGCTAATCTCAGGAACGCCTTATCCGATTTAGATTTGGTTTTCACTGATATATCGTGGTAAGGTTCACTTAACATTTAGTGTTTGTTTCATGTCAATCGGTTCGTAAATAAAAAAGTTATGCCAATTTAAAGAATCACGTCGAACATTTGTTAAACTATCTATCTACTGTTCTTTCTCTTTTCAGTAGCATTGACTGCAACTTTACTAAATTTCATTATAATAATAATGGTCTATATAAAATTATGATTACATAATAATAATAAATATAAGGTAAAAATGATCAGTTTCGGAAAATTAAAATAACCAATGTCAGTTGACCTCAGATCTATATGATCAATCATATGAAATTGGGTTCAGCTTAGGCTGGTGATGTAGGTTGTACACGTCTGCGCAGGTATATAAAGCGCGCCGAGAGCCGCGCCGCTGCTTCGTAGTCCGGTGAAGCTGTAAAGACCTTAACAGGTCAATAGCATAGTCAGTTCAAGAAAAAAAAAACGCGCCGCTGCTTACAGCATTCAATTATTCGCAGCAAACGCACGTATTCCGGAGGCGCATGGCGTAACAGTTGCATTCGATAACACTGACTGTTTGCATAGTTCATCTATTCTATCTATCTTCTTCTATATACATACATATAATAAAAATGAAGTGTGTGTATGTAATATCAAAATAAATTTTTTCACTGATTGGGTATGAAAGTATACACGCTTCTGATAACAAAAATGCAATTTTTAAAATTTTTGTCGGTCTGTCTGTCTGTCTGTTTGATCCGGGTAATCTTCGAAACGGCTGAACCGATTTTGTCGGGAATTTCACTGGCAGATAGAGAAAATTACAGCGCGTTACTTAGGCTACTTTAAATTAGACTATCTGTTAACCGCGGCTTCGTCTGCCATGCTATCTTCAAAACGATTCGATCGATCTTCAGATCACTTTCACTGGCAGATAGCTGATCTTATAAAAAGTAATTTAAGCAATTTTAGTTTATACTAGCTGTTAACCGTGGCTTCGCCCGCTGTGCTATCACCAAAACGGTTACATCGATTTTCACGGGACTTTCAATGGTAGATAACGAACCTAATAAAAAGTAATTGTGGTTATTCTATTTTAGGCTAGCTGTTACCCGCGACTTTGTCTGCATGAAATTTAGCAAGATTTCAACTTATTCTTTATTTTTAATGACAGAAATAATTATCGGCTTATTGTTTACAATTCGACATTATAATTATTAATAACATTAATGATATAGAGGTCTTCCTAATAAGAGTATTACGTAAAGAGTTCCATAATACAATTTGTTGCGGAACAGACAAGCGTTTATTTTTTGTATAGTCACTAAATCTTAATTATAATAAGGGTAATGTATATTAAATGTAATGTAAATATAAATCTTTATAATAATATTTTTAGTTATTGTTTCAATAGTTCCTTATACAGTGTAAGTGAGCACTGAGGTAGTTATATGGTTGGTTATGGTTCCAAATATTATGCTGATGACAAGCCTCATTTGGCACGCTCATTGTATTTATATATCTAATGTACACGTTACATGTTACTTTTAGTGGCGTGCGCGTCGTACTTACAATTGTCTTTAAAGAGCGTTTCTGTAATTGTACAGAGTCTCACAATTCTATAATTCTTTAATACGATTTTAAAAAACGCGTGCGGAGCTGCGGGTACAGCTAGTACTAAATAAGTTAATGATGGCATAAAAGAGAAAACAATGTACACAATAGTGATCGCCAACTAATAATCTTATTGCTAATAAAATACGGTTTACTTTTGAACTAGCAATTCACCTCCATTTCGTTGTTCCAAACGTTTTGAATACTTTATAGGGAAAGTTATTTTTGTAATTAAACGTATCGATTTGCAAAAATATCGTCAGAGTTGGGTAAAACAAGCAACCGGCACGAGCTCACGATAGTATGTTTATTGTGATAGCAACATTGTGCGAGGAAATGTTTGTTTTCATACCCGCCGCGGTTACGACGTACAAATGTTAGGGCGTAAACACACGATAGCTTATATCGCGCTGTTTATGTACGTCGGAAATTAAATGTACCGTAACGTTTGCGTTTATTCTGCGCAAATTTAATAAAACAGAATATAGAAATCTTTATATTGAATTGTCAGTTACTTTTACTTTAAGCTTTTAACCATATCTGTATTAATGATATATGCCTCAAAAATCATTTTATTTTTTGGATTTTATTCCTTTAGAATCGCTTTTCATATTTTTTTTATATCATAGAAGGCAAACGAAAGTTGGGTAACCTGATGTTAAGTGATCACCACCGCCCATAGATACCTGCAAAACCAGAGGAGTCGCAAGTGCGTTGCCAGCCTGTGATTGGGGGAGGGGGAGGGGTGAGGGGACGGGGAAGGGGAAGGGGGAAGGAAAGCGGGGCTCCGGCGCTCTCACTGACCGAACGAAACGCAACAATGCAAGCCCTGTTACTTCACGTCGGTTTTCTGTGAGAGGGTACTACTCCGAGTGAGCCGACCCAATGTGAAACCAGTAATATCTTCAGCGTGGCTCTACCACCCACAGAAATATACTTCACGGTACACAAATTATACAAAAAGTGAAATCGACAACAGAGAGCGGAAGTAGTATGCTACGACTTTGCGTGATATTTTCGTGCATCTTATACTGAACGCATGTATAAAAAAACGCATATATACTCAGGAAATATTTATTTCATATAAGTAATATATTTTTATATATCATGGTTATCGCAATATGTTTCCTCAAATCAATATAAATGAATATAGAAAAAAGTATATTCCTACAGGTTTCAATATTATAAGAGGTGCATTTACTTACTTTTTTGCCTATGGCTTATATTCGAACTAGCGACCTGCTTCTGCTTCGTATGTGTGCAATGTAGATATCCATTTTAATGAAATACTGTTAAGGGCAGTTTGACATGTTCAACTTATGTAATATAGTTAATTGGATAAGGAACAATACTGTATTGTATAAAATAGCTTGGTAAATAAAACATAATTATTTTAGTAAAAAGATAAAAATGGTCACTGTGGGTTATCCTTTGGAGATAAATATATACCATCGTGGGCTTTTTTTATCGACCCTTTCATGGAGATATATAATTGTGTGGTACATTAACTTCATCCATCTCGTAAGGTTAAGCAAGCGTCTGCGATTTAGGGCACTAAAATATTTTTATTACGACACCACATTACAAATCTAATTAAAATTATATTAAAATCGGTTGCATAGTTTCGAACAGAAAGAGGAAGCGACTTCATTTTATAGTATGTAAAGGTACAATTGTTATTAAGGAGTAAAGTCCAGTCGTATGACAGAGCTTACAAGCATGATTTTCTTTTATTTATCTAACAGTAAATGAATATGCAAGCTTGACAAGCTATGATTATTAATATTAATTATTATGATAATATTCACTAACAAATGAGACAGTGCAGACGTAACATTAGCTCATACTGCAAAACGTAGCTGCGTAGTGTCGCGCGTAAAAATACCGTCTTGTATATCAGCCCTTAGTATTAATACAAGGAACCCATCAGATTTTATACAAAACAGACTATAAATTTAGACAGGTAATTACAGATAAAAAGATTCGTGGGTGAAATATATCACGATTCGTATTTTGTGTTTTAGTTGCAATTATTATTCTAGGATTGTTTGTTATAATTTTTGTAATGTTTTTTTTTTTGTATGTTTCGATAAAACTATTCAGCAAATTTGTTTGTGAAGGTTATTTTAGAATAATTAAAATCTATTTCAGATTTTGATGGATACCACGAATAATCCCAAAGAGCTTTCCTCCTCTACAACCACATTCCACTTAATGACAGCAATTACAGCTCTTAATTTACTTTTATTATTTGGATGCCATAATTGCCCAGTAATTAGCGTGTTGAGACATCTCTTCAACTTACGTAGGTTTAAACCCTTCCAAACAAGCCAGATTTTAGGTAGAGGGAAACCTTAGCATAGAAACAGGGCTAGCTACCACCTGCAAGTTGAAAATCTATCGCAAAGGCAGATATAGATGTATTCCGGCAGCTGCATTTGGGAGCTAGTCTCGTCTAGATGTTTATGGTCTAAGACCACAGTATCATTTAACATCAGACAAATTTTTTCAACATTTTTTCGTATCATAGGCGTCTAACTAATAATTTTCGCAAAATTATACGATTTACAGTATTTACATCGCGTTTTTAATCTTAACTTCATAATTGGCAAATGGTAATTATAATTATACAATATTTATATTTTTATAATTATTATTTCTATATTAATACTAGCGTGTCGGGCGGACGTTGTGTTGCCTTGATAATAAAAAAAAACTAAAATTCAACCGCAGCACCACCTACCAGGTCCAATTGTGAATCTAAACTATTCTCGGATCCACTGAAATACGCACACAATATTTGATCAAAGTCGGTCCAGCCGTTTAGGAGGAGTTCAGTGACATACACACGTACAGAAGAAATGTATATATATAAAGATATAATAATTATACAATAGTAGACAAGATATGCGGAATGCATAATAAATGCAATCATTCCGATGATACACGCATACTAAAAACTGAACACAATATTTATTTCAATCGTTGCATCGTTTTCAAATGAGCCCTGCGCACCGCCATATTCCCCTTGGCTGCTCTGCCGGCTGTAATGCAACATACGATAGATCAACAAAAAAACTTGAGGCGATGAAAAAAGTTTTCCTTTAAAAGACAACTTAATTCAATGACGACATTATCTAAATTTAACATGGCATAAAGAATGAACTTAAGATTGTTCCGAAATTGTAAAACAAATTTCCAAATGCAACAATTATCAGATGCATCCAACGAATACTTGCCAGAGGAAATGTAATATAAAATGTCTAGGAGTTGTTCTACACACCGCAATCTGGATTTATCGCGATGTAATAGCGCGGTGCGGTCTGGCAACGCATGAGACATGAAACTGCAACGCACGAACCAACTAAACTGGATACGATTTTTTTTTTATAAAATTGCTAAGAATATATAAAAATGAATGTTGGTATATCTGAGATCAATTAATTCTCACACTGTTTGAGCGACAATCTTAAAAGGTAATAACACCTAAATATTCGTAGCTGTATTATAGGATCAATGAATATTTTTCGTAAAATTTTTTTGAAAAAATTAATAACTTTTTATAATGTTTCGTGGTTTTCATACAAACATTTTCTGTATATTTTTAATGCACACTAAAATGGATGTGATAAACTCTTCAAGATAAAACACTTATAGAAGAAAACAATAATTACTACAACTCGAAAACCTTATTAGTTCATTTGAAGCAGTAAAACGGTAATTCCTTCTATACATGAGTACCTATTTATTTACACACTATGACATATTTATGTCACAATGGTTTTATTAGACCTAGCTTTAAAACTGGCAACTTTATTTAAAATACTCTCCAGTTATTCCCTTGTCAGCTGTAGATTATTGCAGAATTCGAATCTACTGTTTCGTGTCATCAATTTTAATTATTCGCATACAAAAATCTACAATGCTCGAAAAATAGTGGAGTTATCAAATCCATTTCCATTTCAATATTATTTATATAAACTTTCATAGATATAGATTCCTTTGTAAAAAAGAAAAATACATTATCGCAACGCCCCGAATCAATCTCGACAGAGATGACTCTTTGTAGCGAAATGTCCATAATCGTATTATTTATTATATGTTTCTCCAAATTAACATGGTAACTTAGCAGGTAGTGTGGAATTGTTTTTAATATATTCCCAAGCTTTATGTTAAACTAGTTTGTTTTGTTCTGTGTTGGAGTATTTTATGTATATTTATAGGTTATAATTTTGTCACTACTCTTGTTCCCAAACCATTTACTGGTTTTAATTTACCTTTATTAAATGTCATCATTTTGTTCAAATCCTATATAAGTATATAAATGTATCTAGCATATATAATACTTAATGAATATTCTATAATACTATTTTGAAAATTACGTAAAAAAAAACAAACAAACAAACAAACAAACACTGCTATTTTACTTACAATTGTAGATTTTATGCTAATAAAATAGCAAAATGTATCAAATCTATATATCGTGATCATAATAATGATTCATTATGCCTTATCCAAAATTCTATAATCCGGGTACGACACGCGTGACCTGTTGCCCGACACTGGATACTTTCCAGTGCTTAAGTGAAATATAGTCAAATAAACCCATTTTACTTATCATTTACATTTTTCAATTCGCTACAATTTCCTTGCCAAGTGTGAGTTCGGTCGAATTTTAAAGTCGCAGTAATGTTGAAACAATTGACTTTTCACGTTAAAATCATATATCACTTTTATATTGTTAACTGGATAATTTGTTAGGATTGAAGTATGTTTGTTACTTTTTGACGCAAAAACCACATAACAGATTGTATACCTTACAATAATATAGATTATATGTCACAAAAATAAGAAAGTTATAGTTTATAAATATATTGGCCAAAATATAATAATGTGTCTAATAATTTAAAAAAAACCTGTTATCTTAGAGCTAACTTTGCGTAGGTTACATAATCCGTTAGAGTTACAGAACGATCAGTTATAAGGATATGTAGGTGAAGTCACAGGCGGCGACTAGTAATCCTATGTTATGAACTTGAATTTTTGATCAATATAAATAATTGTTTACCACACAATCTAATCTGATAGTAATTAACTGACTTCGACAAAGGAGGAGGTTACTATGTTCGGTTGCATGTTTTTTTTTATGTATGTTAATTGATATCTTCGTCAATTTTGAACCGATTTTAATGAATCTTTTTTTAGATAAAGTATATAGATATAGGATAGGATATAGATAAAGTATTATAGCCACCTCAGATCAGATCTTTCACTAGCTATAGTGATATACTTAGCTCAGGATGTTTTTGTTTCAAGATTATGTAGATTTAGAAACCCAGGGGATTGGTAGAGTTCTTAGTAGGGGTTTGAAGGTGATGCTTATTTATATGGTCGCTTTTCAAGGACAACCTAGATAACCTAGACTATACTCATCAGATAAGGAGATTAGAGGTCAGCATAATATCGACAATCACCCCGATATTCCTTTTTATTGTCCTAATTGCCACTGCAAACGTTATCCGAGACCTACATTATTCCTTTTTTTATTTTTGATGATTTGATAAATTTAGTACAGAGATTTTCTTATAATTTTCTTGTTTAATTCATTTATTCTCACTGAAATATACATAACTATTATCCCGACTCTTGTGAGTCTCCCTTGTCCTTGGATTGCACTCTGCTTATCATTAGATGCAGTGTCGTTATTATGCAGTGCTGCTATTTAAAATGGTGGTTGAGTGAAGTATGAATAGCAAACGCAAACGACATGTTATCAGCGTCAGATTCAATTCGAAAGCCGTAAGCAATTAATCGGGTACTAGAAATATAATCACGGTATTTTTTTTCTGGGGTATTCAGAGCTATTAATTTTGCAAATCGTTTTTGCTCTTTAAAATGTGCCTATAAACTAGCTTCTGCTGCACTTCGTCCGCGTAGAATAGTCACTTTGGCCTAAGGTGACACGCAGCGGAAACTCTCTAAAGGAAAAAAAAAACTATTTCGAAAAATTCTTCTTTGGTGCTCCGCTCCTATTGGTCTCAGCGTGATGATATATGATATAGCCTTCCTCGATAAATGAGCTATATACACTGAAAGAATTATTCAAATCGGACTAGTAGTTGTTTAGAGTAGCACGTTATAAGCAGTAGTCCGGTGAAGCTGTTAAAACCTTGCTTGGTCAATAGCGTAGTCAGTTCGAAAAAAAAAACGTTATAAGCAAACAAACTCTCCAGCTTTATAATATTAGTATAGATAAAAGGTAATTCTGATTGCTTTTTAAAGTTATTAAACCTACATTTGTTTTTTTTAACTGGTTCGTCAAAGTGACTATACAGTATCTGAAGGAAAGTACAGTAGAGTCTATAAATATCGGCGACTGTTGGACTTAAAAAGCAACAGCAGTCATCGTTATCATGCCGACCTGCAAAAGTGGCTTTTCACGCCTCGTTTGAAGCACCCCATATTATATTAGGAAGGAAATACATTGGCTGGGAGGCGATCCACACCTTCATAGTGCGACAAAGATAAAATTTACTTAAACGTGTTCAGTAATAGCCGCTCTCAATAACGTCAGCTGTTTAGTGACCTTATTAGGAGATTTTAGTAAAATGCTGCGAAATATGTTGATAGCGAGCGTATTGATGTAATTTTTTCAAGTTTGAAGTTTTACGCTAATAATTATTATTTAAACTTGTATAAAATTAAAAAGAAACGTTTTAGTAAATTAGTATGTATTTATCACGTGCATTAAAGAGACTTTTAACCTCACTACAGTTCATTTAAACTGATTAAAATCGTTTTTTTATTCTCAACTACATGCAATTTTGATTCTCTGGATATAGTTCACGCTAACTTTATATTAAGTAAATGTCAATTTTGTTTAACGTTCACTAAGTTAACCTACAAAAATACGTGTCTGCAAAAATATTAAAAACTAGTTATGCCCGCGACTTCGTCCGCGTGAAACCTTATATACTTATTTCTCGAACTTCAGTCGCGTCGTCATTAAAAGTACAATAACCTTTGACAGACCGAAACGATTTATGATTTATGGTAGTAGAGCCACACTGTAGCCTATTACTAGTTTCAGAACGAATGGGTTGGCTCGTCCGGGGTAGTACCACCCTCTCACAGAACACCGACGTGAAGTAACAGTGCTTGCATTGTTGCATTTCGTTCGGTCAGTGAGAGCGTCGGAAGCCCACCTCCTAACCCCCATTCCCTTCCCCTTTCTCCTTTACCTAACACTCCCCCATACACAGGCTGGCAACGCACTTGCGACTCCCCTGGTGTTGCTCGTGTCTATGGACGGTGGTGATCACTTAGCATCAGGTGACAAACCTGTTCGCGTGCCGCCTTTTGACATAAAAAAAAAATAATGAAATAAAAACTGTATGTTACTCCAAGATGCTTTATGATGAAGAGGTTTTATCGTGAACGTAGTATTTTAGCAGTGATGCGTGTACATACACACAGACATATAGTCATTTATATAATTGATGGAAATGTATTTTATTACTTCTTCCTAGATACCTGCAACATTTTTTTACAAAAACCTTAACAGTACAAACCCGTTAGATTTACATTCTCATTATATATAGATACTGAGTAATCTGGGCACGTTTCAAAAAGTCATAAAACCACATTATCCCTGCAACGAGACAATATCCCATTGGAGTCCTCGACAACACTTTAGGCAGTTTAAATGATGTTATTCGTGTAACGCGAATACTTTGTCGCGTGCGAAATGAATTAGCCTTTTTTATTTGTTATATAGGGGTTTCACGCCCGAATGTATTAGCGGGTGGCGTGTAAATCAAGCTCGCGAACGCCCGCGCCGTATTTTAAGCTCGAAATTAGAGTTTTATGAGAAATTTGTTCACTTCCAACTGTAGCACGTACATGAGTGTTATTTATTTTATGACTTAATCGTACTTAGAAAGATTTGTTCGGATTTGATAAAAAAATGCTTCTTTTATTATGTGATAAATTTTAATTCTTCAAATTTATATATGAAAATGTTATAAACTAACTATGTACATAACTTTGTACACTTTTTTAATATTAAAACTTCTTTAGGCGCGTCTAGGAGGTAACTGGACGACAATGCGAGGAAGTCCGTGACGTTTCTCTAGCACCCGGTTTTTAAATATTTTCGATTTTGTTAAAAAATAGTTTAGAAACAAATGAAGCAAAAATTTTTGAAAAAAAAGTTAATAAAAAATGTGAGATTGAATAATAAAAAACATACAATATAATTAATAACAACAACTGAGACATCGAAAAGAACCGGTAAGAAACTCGATCTGATTTATCTTTTTATTATATACTAGTGGTCTAATATCGACCATAATTTATTTTTACATTCACAAAGAACAAAGAGAATAATAATTATTTCAGTGATTTCATAAATTGAGTAAAGATAAATTATTTATCAATGTATATTATGAATTTACATATTATATAATACTATTATAGAATTAACCTACAATTTGACCAGTTAATTTCAAAGGTATAGAACGTAAGTCATGTTAAAAATATTGAATGTAGGATGAAAAAGGTAATTGGATCGTAAGAGCAAAATGAAGGATGGCGAAACGTCTTTTTCGTTTACATGTGTGTATATGTTGTGTGTCATGCAAACATTAGCATGAGTAATGTATATTTTAATTAATTTAATTTGTTTTTAATACATTTTGTGTACTTCTCTTCTATATAAACTTTAACTAAACCAAATTTCATGTTCATCCGTTCGCGTAATAAGCTTAAAAAGGTTTACAAAGTTTTCACTTCACGTATTAATATATAGATATACATACATATATTTTTATAAAGATAAGACAGTTACGTTCGTTTTTGTTTTGATGTACAGAAACAGGCGTCATTTCCAGACGTCACGACCACATATTAATCCAACCTATAATACGCTTTTAGACATTAGAATCCTCTTAACGTAGTGCTTGAACTCACTATCCGACAAATCGGTAATATGCTTTAGGACTTTGTTATAAAACCTAACACTATTGTTTAAAAACTGTTACTGGTCTTAGTCAGCCTAAGACATGAAATGACCAGTTTGTCATTGATTTTAAAATTTGAATTATGTCGGTCTTTTACTAAATCCAGCTCATCTAAGCTTTAACGGATATACATTATCAATATATTGAGAATTTCATTTGAAGTCAAAAAATAAAAAAAGGTTTGGCTTCCTCATAAAATCGTTTAACATAAGCACGTAGTCGTTGGTTTGAGAAACATCACGTATACAAATAACATATGCAAGCGTGTTTGTTAGCTGTCTCGGGTTCATTCCCTTGGTGGTTGTGCTGTGGTACCCCAATATCCTTGTTGAGTTAACATTTACAAGTACTGGAAACGACAGTGTTGTTTATTTGATGTGTTATCATCCGTGGTTTATAATGAGGGAGCAGAAAAATATTGTCACAGCCAACAGGTTCCTAGGTACCATATATACGATTTCTGTTTGATATAGCTCTTCTAGGCTAAATCATTATATATCAATTACAGAAGTATCATTTTTCCAGCATCATTGCGTACATAGATACAATACATATTAAGATTAAAATGAAATATGCGATATTTTATAAGCTTTGTTTAAAATCGATCGAAATTAATATTAATTTTATATTTATACGAGCGCAGTTGGGGACAAAGTCCTACGTCGTGTCTGTCTGTTCGCGATAAACTCAAAAATTTCTGAACGGATTTTCATACGGTTTTCATTAATAGATAAAGAAATTCTCGAGGAAGATTTAGGTGTATAATTTTTCAAGATTTTATGTACATTGGTTGAAATATAACGATAATTGTTGCAAGTGTAGCGGAAAATTCGAGCCGCATGGGAGCATTCATCGAAAACACTGCCTTTTGAGATATAAGAAACCCGTTAATAGTAAAAGACGCTACAAAGTCGCGGGTATCAGCTAGTTCTAGATAAAACATATAGATACTAAACATGGATAAATTATCAATTTCTTTCAATTGACGGAAATGAAAAAGTAAAAAAAATGAATACCATAAAGTAGCATATACCGTCTCGAGAAAATTCATACTGAGAAAAAAAATCTCCATAAATCTTGTTTCTCGGAAAATTTTATCTACGCGATTTATTATACCTACAGCGGTGTATAGGGAATTTTTCGTGACACAAAGGATGGGAAAAAAAGTGGCAGCGCGACGTGGAAGCTCCCTCATAAGTTATGGATGACGTTATGGCCTCAAAATTTTCTTACATCTGAATAATTAAATTCGCTTTTCCATTAGGACATTCGAATGCGATTCGCAACACGTTTCAGTATACCATTAAAAAATTAAAGTATAACTCTATATTATTATTCCTGTCTGTGGGGAACGAAGCGAATTTTTGTGGCTGAACGTATCTTTACAATGTATTGGAAAAAATTATTCTTATTTGTTTTTGTTTTCCTAATTCGTCAAATTTAATTATAAACTAAATCATATATCACATCGTATCAATAAATGTTGAATGTAGTTACTTTATATTTACAGTAAGAGATGGCGCTGTAACGAATTTAAATTACCTATCGAGATGTTCTATTAAAGAGATATAGGTATTTTAACTACTAAAGTTTGTATAGCTCGTTGAAGCTGTAAAGAAAGACCTTGCAAATCCGATAGCGTATTCAGTTCGAGGAAAAAAAACTAATGTTTATGTAGTCCGGTGAAGTTGTAAAGGCCTTCATAGGCCAATAGAGTAGTCAGGTCGGAAAAAATATATATTAGCTTAGTAAAGCTGTGAAGCCCCAACAGGCCAATAGCGATTAGTCAGTTCGAAAAAAAATTAAGTTTAAGTAGTCCGGTGAAGCTGTAAAAGCCTATCAGGCCAATAGCGTAATCAGTTTTCTTTCAAATCAAATCAAATCAAAAATACTTTCTTTCTTTGTCTATCCATTTCCAAAGTGCCACATATTGAGGAGTATACGATATAGTGAGTTTGTGAATACTAATTATAGTGCGTTATTTCGCAATTATTTTTTCATTAAAATTTGTCACATATTTTTTGGTAAGCTTAAACAAATTACGTCTAAAGTCAGAACAGAACCGATCATTTTACTAACATAGGCATTCACAGTAATACTCAGTTCATGTCGAACAGCCAATCCATCTTACATCCCGGCTATCATATCGAATTTTGCACACGCTATGACGAAATACTCTTTGTCTATTAAAAATATAAGTTTAGCTATTTCAAATACGATTTTATGTAGTTTCTTGAAGCTTTAGTAAAATGGTTTTAGGTGAGAGGTTTAATATTCTGAAATATTAATGTAAGCATAGCGGCGTGGCGGTGTCGGACCGCGCGTCGCAGATCTACTTGGTTTATTCCCATACATGTTTATCTAGATCGCGTCGGGTTATTCCGACTGTGTTATAACATGTTCAACATAAAAGCTTAGGATAAGTTCATATTGTTATCACAATTTAGTTTTTAATCAAAAATCGTTTAAATAAAAAAAAATTATATATAATAAATACACAGTGATAAAACAGTTGCGTATCTTCCTGCTCTGCTTCTCAGCTGATTATCTTCACTTCTGTTCTGTTAGGTAGTTATGTTATCAATTATTTTTTTAAAGTTCATTTATTTTTTTCTTAATATTGAAACTTAAAAATTAATTCATTATGGTAGAATTTTGATCAATAGTATAAATAAAGAAGACTGCACAAATCAGGCAAAATCAATTTTATTTAAGGTTACCTTTTAGACGCTTACTCCTTATCTAAAAGAAATAATTATCAGGATATCTTCATTTAACAATTAGAGTTTTAAACAATAAAGATTTTTATAACTACTACGCTTTTAGCGATACGTGAAGTGGTGCAAGCGGCGTGGTGCGTAAGTGCGCGAGAGGGGAAATAAATGGATAACATTGTTTAAAAAAGAATAATCAAAGTATATTTTTGCTTTAATTGTATTTTATGTTTCCTCTACAAGTAAAGTATACCGTTAAGGTCAATGATATAATAAGTAATAGATATGTTACCTACATGATATATTTGACAAAACAAATGGCACGATAACGCACACATACGATGTTACGAAGATACGGGAGGATTGACGGGACAGTCGTCAAAAATATGCTAACTAGCCAAGTTTTGACAAGGTGCTGTCGCAGCGCTTATGACGTGTCTATATGGTCATAATATCATTGGCTGAGATAATAAACAATATAGACATAGTCGCGGGTATTACCTAGTTATATGTATGTACTAGCTGACCCGTGCCCACTTCGTTGGGCGGTAATACGTAAGCGTGGAATGGTTATTTTACGCTAAGACGCAGCGGAAGCTCTGAAAACGAGAAAATACCCCGATTTTGCAACATTCTTTATTGCTGCTCCGCTCCTATGTGTCTTAGCGTGATGATATATAACCTAGCCTATAACCTTCCCTGATAAATGAGCTATATAACAATGAAGGAATTTTCCAAATCGGACCAGTAGTTCCTGAGATTACCCCTTACAACGTCACAAACTCACAAATTCTACCTCTTTATAATATTAGTGTAGATAATATCATAACTTAAGCGTAATTTCTTTGCACAAAATTTCATTAAAATGTAATAATAGGTTGGACTTGGTTTTATGTTAAGATTTCTTGAAGTATTTTGTCAATTTTTTGTACCATACCAATTGAAGAATAACATAAGCTTCCAGAGTACAATCATGTAAAACGTATAATAAACTGTGTAAACATATGTATGGACATACAGATAGACAATCTTTTTTACTAATATATTCTTTATAATATATATATCATACAGATTGGGAAAAAATAAATGTATAGACAGAAACACAGATTTATTATTATTTGTAAATAGTTATACTATTTTAGAGGCATCACGATAAACTATTTCAACAGGAGAAATCGTATACCATGTGCCTGTTTTAAATCTATTGAAAGACTGGTTAAATGAATTGCATTTAGTTAATGTAAATAGACAGATAGATACACATATATTTGAAACTACACTCAGACCGCAATTGACTGCAAATTACTGTCTTTACGTGCGAACGAACCTTTACAAAGCCAGCCGGCGTTCACAATGATACAGTCATTACGCGGGAATCGTTTTATGCCTTGAAATAAAATTATTTCGTTTCAAAATTTCACGTACGTGGTAAGAATATAAAATTGTAGTTATTTTTTCGGTATATACAAACAAATTGTTGTTCCATTCTATTCCCTAAAGAATGCATTTAATTTATATGGTAAAGTAATAATAAAAATAAAAAAAAACTTTTTAATATGTGTACAGTGATCGCATGTATTCAGTATCTAAGTGATGTTGCAATAGAGTAATAGTATCCAACTAGATACCAACCACCATTTATATGGTTCCAAGCCTATCATAGAAACTTTCTTGTTTTATCTATCACATTTAGAAGTTGTTTGAATGTACACGTGATAACGGCAACTAGAGATCTTTCAAACGTTACTGTTATTTTGAAATTTCACAGTACTTGGCATCAAGTATATGTATAAAATATATAACCGACCAGGATCTTACGCTTTATAGTACATCTGTAACATTGTTGTGAGAGAAGTAAAAGACAGTTGTAAAAAAAATTTGGGAAAAAAGTGGCTTACCCCTGGTAGTGTTCTCTTTTCATGTAGCGCTGATTGAGCGCTTGAAGCGCTCTCTGGGTTGAAGTATGTCAGGAATGCACAACCTGTAATTAAAAGCATATATGTATTGAAACTTGTGGAAGGCATCGAAAGTAACGTAGACGAAGAAGTAGTAAAAGCAAGGTTATGGGACACCACTGTCTGAAAGGAAAAGAAGCTTTGAAATAAAGAAAGAAAGGAATTATATTCATTGCAGCAAATACATGGAACATACAATAATGAAAAAAATAGAGTTACAAAGATAAGTATACCATAAAAGTCGTAAGAAGATATTAAACTTATTCCATGATACTGCTACAACGGCGCAAAATTCAGAACGTGCTGAATGAATACTTTCCAAATAACCCTAGGCGCTGATTTTCAATTGTGGCCTAGTGGGTTTAAACACTATAATAATAAAAACATAATAACGCTATAAATGTGAAGTTTATAATGTGTAAATGTATATGTCTATAAGTAGATATATAATAAACAAAGTAATAAATAAGTATTAAATAGGTAAGTGTTATGAATTAAAGAATAAAAAAGTAATGAGATTATATCGCCGAGGCGTCGAAATTATAGCGTGTTCAAGTGAACACTACAAAACGCCACGGTTCGGGTTTACCAATATATATGACTCCTTATAATAACATATTTATAAACTTGAATGGTGCAACGACTAGAGATGGACGTATACTGTCGTGTATAATGTATGATTACTGTTGGTCGCCTACGTCTGTACGTTGAGGTGTATTCACTTTATATTAACTATTGTCCTTTTTTCCACTATTTCATAATATATATTATACCTTGTTTCAGTAATATAATTTTATTTATATCTTTGAAGTTCGGTGAAAGAATGTTATCAGTAAAATATCTTTTTGTCGTAAGGTTTTATAATCTACATCAATATAATAAAAATTATTCTTTTTTATATATCATAGGAGGCAAACGAATAGGTGGGTCACCTGATGTTATGTGATCACCACTGTCCATAGACACTTTCAACACCAGAAGAGTCGCAAGTGCGTTGCCAGACTGTGTTTGGGAGAAGGAGGAGTGGGGAAGTGTGGAGGGGCAGGGGAATTGGGTATCCGGCGCTTTCACTGACCGAACGAAACGCAACAATACAAGTACTGTTACTTCACGTCGGTTTTCTGTGGGTCGAGTGGTACTACCCCGGGGGAGCCAACCCATTCATGCTGAAATCAGTAATAGCTTCAGCGTGGCTCTACCACCCTGTATACAAAATATTACGCTTTTTCTACGAAACTAGTATGAAAAGTTTCCTTTCTTGTTAAACCAATTTAAGAATCAATATGATTGATTACAACTATTTAAATAATTATAATTTTGGTAGTAACATTTATTAGCCTAAATGTATCCCTAAAATCATGAATTTTACAGGGACTTCTGAAGATATTTTATTTATTCATCTAAAGATCATAATTTATAGTATAAAATAAACTAAAAAATACTGTTTTTACTAATTTAATGAGATTTAATCATTATAAATATCACTATTTCACTATTCTCAAAATGCACAATTTATAACAAAATTATGGGACGAAGGTTTTTTATGATTATAACAATATCGACCATAAAATACTTCTCTAAAGATTTAACAGGTGGCGGTGTTATATAGTTAGCGGTAATGTAAAAAACATACTTTTATTATGTTTAAAAAAAATTTACGCCTGTAAATATTAAATGTAGTAGTACTTTAAAGTATAGTAAGTAACATGGCAATTTTCAAATCCAGAGGTTGAGTAGTATTTTTTTTAATGTTAAGAAAATGTAAATAATTTTCATTCGATATTTAGGAATCACGTGGCTCGTTCTAACTATACATAGCATTGCAATTATTATTGTAATAATTAAATTTATATATTAATAAATTAATTTCCGATTCTCTAATATACCAACCAGTTTTCATTTTCCTTTAGTGCTCACGAAAATCTCACTTAAATAAAAGGATATTAGAGTTAAATCTATTACGTAACAAGGCTTTTATAAATGATATATACACAATTATTTACCTTAAACGCATTACATAGTAAATACTGATTCAAAATCTTATAGTAAATGTTTGATATAAGCTAATATAAAAATATATCAGAAGTAACGTTAGAGATTTGCTTCAAAAGGGTTACACTTACGTTCAGTAATACAGTCACGTACAGCTGATCCCCTCATTATGGGCTGGGTTGAGTGGCAACGAATCGCCAATGTTCCGTTAGCGGGTAAGCTTTATAACATTCTCTTAATATTATAATATTGTAATGTAGATACGCACTTTATGGACAAATACCATGAAGATACGTCATCGAACACCACAACAAGAAACGAGGGAAGCGTTAAAACACTAGTTGGCCCTTTTAAGTATATTTAATAGCAGCGCTCCAGATAATAAAATATGCATCGGGCATGCATCTCATTAATCAAATACGGAGTATGCAGACGTTTTTTTATAATAAACTACATGGATGTCATTTTGATTTTGATACATCATATTTATACAAATGTGAAAATCACAATAGTATTAGTTTCTTACGCTTGTATCGATCGATAGTATTTACCATTAATCGCCGCTAACGCTCTTCTCGCAGGTGATAACCCTGAGATGACACTACTCCGTGTAAGGTGCTGAGTTATAGGTTAGTCCACACTTTTTATTTCGATTCTTTGTTATTTTATTTGTTTATAGGTATGGCAACCTACCGTATCACGCTTTCTTTTTCTATCACACGTTTTTTCACTCCATTTTTGTTTTCACCGCACCCTCGTGGTGGGTTCTATTTACATAGTTCCACCCACCATTTCAAATATAATTAGCGATACTTTGTTAAAAAAATATAAGAGCCTGATTATTGAATAACAAGCATTAATTCGAGCAATTATAAATAAAATACACTATTCTCTGGAAGAACCAATAAGTAAAACTATACAAAGTATCTTTCAAGAAATTCTTTTTGATGTGAATTGTGGGCATTATGTGATTGGTATTTCCACCATTGCGTCGCTTGTCATCGGCAGGGAATCCATCCTCATACATTGGAACGAAAATGGTCTCGGATGGTCTGATTCCAGAGGGGTTTCCTGCCACGAATGCTCCGATTGTGAAATGAGCTTCTAGCTGAGGTTTTTCCTGGGGACTATAGTATGGAGCTCTTCAAGGGGAAAATAAATAAGTTATTTAAGGGTCGGCAACGCGCTTGTAACACCTCTGATGTTGCAAGCGTCCATAGGCTGCAGCGACTTCTTAACATCAGGCGGCCCGCACGCTTGTTTGCTAATAATGTCGTATATAAAAAGAAAAGTAAGAAGCGAGGTTATATTTGACGCCCACTTTTTTAACTACTTTATAGTTTTTAGCGTTTGAACACAATCTTAGCTAAGATGGTAAACACACCAAACCTAGAGGGCGCTGGCTCTCAAGTGCAGCTACCGGACAACACCAACAGGTACTTGGTGACATATTTTCAACTCAAGGATGGTAGCTACTCAGGATTTAGAAAAAGCCCAACCACCATGCTATTATTACATCACTTTTAAATCGATTATCGGTTGCCGATGCTATAACGGGCTTTTGCAAGCCGTTGTATGGTAATCTAATCTAATTTCTCTGTGCATCCGCCAAAAACGAATGTAGCTTTATAAGTCTATTATGTTGTAATAATCAAAAAAATATGTTATGTATTATGAAAAGATAAACCAGATCGAGTTTTTTGCCGGTTCTTCTCGATGACTGTGTTGTTTTCCGAACCGGTGGTAGCTTTGACGTCCATAAGTACGTTCTCGGGGCCTACATTGAATAAAGAATATTTTGATTTTGTTTTGAACCCCTTAATGAGTCATATTAAAAAGATTCACTATGGGGTTTTTCGCATTGTGCATGGTTTTTCCGACCCAGGTAAAAACAAATCTACCACCTGATCGGTTACCATACCTAGTCTTGCCATAAATACTATAACAAAGAAAAAAAATTCTATTGCAAATAACATTTATTACTTTTACAGTGTGTTAGTTTAATCCATAAATGTAAAACAATTTAAAATATAAAAAGCTTATTCAAAGTGGTCTTCATTAGCTGCAATACAGTCCTTTAAACGTTGAGGCCAGTTATCAATAGAAACACGCATTCTTTCCATGGGAAAATTCTTTACTGCCAATCGTACGGATTGTTTTAGGGACTCCAAATTATCATGGCCTTTAGAGCAAGCCGTATTCTCGAAAACTAACCATAATCAACAATAATCATATAAAAATGACAGATTCCAAATTCAAATCTATCATTTGGTTTATTTTTAATTGTAACAGTATTTATGGCCAGACTAAGTACATACACCGGATGACTCTGAAACACGACAAGTTATATGATATTCACATTCCAGTCGCTCTGAATTCTCGTATCCTTACATCTTTTAGCTGCACACTTTTGAGAAAAATTGAACAACTATTCGCTACAACAGTAACAAAGATTGTCGTGTTACTTTAAACTAATAAATGGCAACATAAAATAAAAAATCCTTTAAAACGTTCACACTAGAATTGTGTTTCGAGTTTAATAGAAAAATAAACAAGCCGCAGCGAGCATTAACACTGAAAGCTCAAAAATTACAACTTGGCAGCATCGAATGTACCGGAAATGTATAGGCGCAGGAAATGAACCCGTTAGCGCAATCCAAGATGGCCGCCGGAAGCGGCGAGGCGATTTATTCGTGATGTAGCTGGACCGCTCCTCTTTCCAATCTGATGCTTTATAGTGGCGTGTTTATGCTAATTTCGTGATGAATATGTATAAAGTTTGTAATATGAGCGACAATTTGATTTATATTTCTTTTGAAAAGAGACTTCTCATGGCATGGTAGGGTAAATTTTCGCTACGCGTTAAACATAAGGTAGGTTATTATATATTTGTGTGTATGTGTAATGATTACGTATTATAAAACAAAGACCTCTGCCACGTCTATCTGTCTGTCTGTTCGCAATTAACTCATAAACTACATAACGCACGGATTTTCATATGTTTTTCACCAGTAGATAAAGTGACTCATGAGGAATGATCAGTGTGCTTAGTGTGAGTTTTTGTACATACTCGAACGCGTTGACGTTCACTACGGTTTGTATGGGATTTTAAAAGCGCCATCTAGTTGCTCGCTTGTCAGACATCGTTTGTGAGTGCGAGTTTTGTTTGTTTACTTTATAGGTATCAAGTTTCGAAACGCGAGTATGCGCGAGTACGTAAAGGCGCGTAAATGCTTATTTGCGAGTGCGAGTTACAATGAAGTGCCATTTTGACGTTCCAAACCGAAACATATTCATATTTACGCTAGTATATGTTTCACTGTGATTTTTGTCGTGAAAAGTTTAGCTTTGTAGAGTAAAAGTGTTTTTATAGCATAAATTGTATAGAAGTACGTTATTTTTTGTGTTGAATATGTTCAAAATACTGAGAGCACAAGATATAAGAAATAATATGGCCATTGTTCATACAAAAGTTCGCAGTAGCAATGATCCATTAGAAGATCTTATGGAGATTCATATAAAAAAAGGTATCAATTTCACTAAGAAAGCATTATAGTGTTTGTGTAAAGAACTTATACGACAAACAAATCTAAAGTCTTCATAACTACGAGTTACATTGAAAATAAAGGTAAATATTATTGATCTTAATAAATGAACATTTATCATATAAGTGCAATAATCTCGTGATCTCTACAAAATGTGCTCAATACACATGTTTCTGGATCCTATCAGGGGCTAATAGGGGTAGCAAATAAACTCTCATGAATAATGCATTGTTAGGAATATGTATATCTTAAATCTAACACTTTAAACATACCCATAGTAATTTCTTTATATTTGTTCTTTATATTCAAGAATTACTGTAATAAACAAAAGTAATTACAATTTGTTTCAAATTGATATCTTTGAACAGACAACTTATAAGCATGGTGACACAATTTTTACTAAATAATATAACTATATTCCAATTTAAACAAAATTATATATCTATAATTGGTACATATATGTCCTAACATACAGATGAATATATTTATTAATTCTTTAAGGTTTCATTGTAAATGCTGTGATTAGCTGTATTGATGGTAGTCATTTCATTGTGTTTGGACCTGCTAAAGAAGATGAACATCTTTATTACTATTGCAAACACTAACAGTCTCTTAAATGGATAAATGGTAAATATTATGGTAACTTAAGGAAATGATATGTATTAGAATGCCATAAATAACCTACAA